>JAJIBD010006014.1:0-50030 GCA_021461705.1 Cryptotis parvus
CCTATTTTCGCAAAATGAGAACTCCCACTTCATCTTGTTAACTCTGAATGGAAACTCCCCCTTTATCTCCACCTTATCTCAGGTTATTGGGGCTTTCTTATTTCTTAACCAAGCAAACTTTAGTGAATTTCCACTTCCAAATCTTTCTATCTGACCTTGACATGCGAAACCACGAACTACCACTGTCAGGGGAGGAGTCACTTCAGAAGTCACCAGGAAAATCTCAAGTGTTCTCTGAAAGCAGAGGCAAAACCAACCACCACACAAAAAAATTACCCAAGGAGGAGGAAAAGGGACCATTGGGAAACCTGAGAGGCGGTGCATAGCTTTAGCCACATGATTAGTAAACATATAATTTCGTTCGAAGGCCTAGGGTCTTATGCAATTGCTAAGCTCCATCCTTGACCCCAACCTATATGCTCATTTCATCCTAACACCAGACCAGTGAAAGGTTGTTTGAACCTGTTTTGGTGACTAGGAAACTGAAACTCAGAGTGCTAAATTAACAAAGACTATCCAGGGGACCAGAGGTAGAAACCAAAGGCCTTTCGTTCGAAGGCCCCTAAGGCTTTGATTTTTTGTTCAAGTCTGCAGTTTATAATATGTTCTGTGACTTTGGGCATATAACACTTTGAACTGAGATTTCTTGTTTGAAAAATGAAATAGGGTTGTGGATCTCGTCCCGAATCAGGTGCATGCCAGAGAAGCATAATTTATGGAAACATGGGCCTGAGGTTTTGTGTGAATTCAAACAAATTGTGGCGAATTTGTGTTAGGAGAAAATTTTGAGAAGCAAAATAGGTAAGAGTAAGTTATAAGCTTCTTTGCAATAAAACCAATCCTTTAGGTTTTCTACCTCACCGTTACCTGGATGAGTCTTCGTTAACTTATCAACTCTGAGTTTCAGTTTCTTTAGTCAACAAAACAGGTTCTAAATAACCTTTCACTGTGGTCTGGTGTTAGGATGAAATGACTAGGTTGGGTAAGGATGGAGCTTAGCAACTGCAGATCTCCTACTTGAATGAAGCTACTTGATGAGACCTGATCGATAATCCTGAGACAAGGTATCTGCAGTATTCCTTCATTCTGAGTTTCATAAATGACATTCCACCCTCTTTGAATGATTTCAAATCCCAAAGATGCATCCATATCACACTTGTTGTTGTTTTGGATCAGCTGGGCTCAGGGCTACCACCTGGATCAGTGCACAGGAATCACTCTTGGCAGGGCTTGGAAGACCATATGTGGTGCTGGGATTGTGATCCAGAGGTTGATGGGGATGTAGCGAAGCAAGTGTCCTAACTCCTGCACTATTATCACTCTGCCGCTCCACACTTCATTTGATTATTAGATGCAGCCCAGACCATTAGGTGCAGCAGACATTTGTTTGCCTGGTCTATGATTTTCTTGCCTTGCGTGCCTTTTTCCCCCTTTATCAACTTCCACCTTGCAATGTTTCAATACTCTCCATAGGTGCCCAGAGCAGCCTGGGGCCCAGGTGATTCCAAGACAAAGAGGGTTTCTAAAACTGGACAGTTTCTAAAAAGTAGAAGTGCTCCTTGGAACTCTTAGAATGCCCTAACTAAGATGAAGGGAGAGGAAATATCTGCAAAAGGCAGAAGTCTTATCCTTGAGTGTGAACACAAATGCAAATCAGAGCCAAGGCTGTTAAAAATAAGCCTGGAGATCAAGAGGCTAGAGAGCTAGTACAGCAGGTAAGGTGCCACACATGGCTGACCTGGGTTCAACAAACACCACCAGGAGTAATTTCTGACTGCAGAACCAAGAGTAACCCGTGAGCATTGCCAGCTTTGACCCAAAAAAACCAAGACACAAAAGAAAAAGAAAAAGAGAAAAGAAAAGAGATGGAAGATGAAGCTGGTAAATAAAATTTTGAACCCAAAATTCTGTGCATCCAGCAGAAACACCATCTGCACTTCTACGTTCATAGCAGCACTATTCACAACAGCTTATGATTCCAGAAAGATTTAGAATAGATTCAGAATCTGGAATCAACCTAGTACCGAGCGATGACTGCATAAATAAACTATGGCACATCTACATATGGAATACTATGCAGCTATTAGGAAAATGAAGTCAGGAAATTTGCCTATAAATGGATGGATATGGGAGAGGATCATGTTGCATGAAATCAGCCTGAGGGAAAAGGACATTCATTTGTGGGATATAAAAAATAGTATGAAACTAATATCCAAGGCCAGGCAAAACATGAATCAGGAGGTCTTGTCAGTGGATGGAATCTACTGCAAGTGTGTGGGAGCCAGAGTTAGAGAAAAGGGACCAGTGTGCTAATAATTGTTGGAAATGTTAATGCCAGCTTAGAACTGAGCATTGAAAGGGATACACATAATAACCCCTAAATGTATGTATTACGTCCCGAATGTGTAGCAGAAGGAGAGAGAGAGAGAGAGACAGAGAGAGAGAGAGAGAGAGAGAGAGAGAGAGAGAGAGAGAGAGGAGAGAGAGAGAGAGAGAGAGAGAGCCAAAGGGGCACAGTACCTGCGTAGAGTCAGGCTGGGGAAGGAAGGAAGGAATCAGGGGATATTAGTGGTGGGAAATGTGCACTGGTGGAGGGATGGGTGCTGAAACACTGTATGACTGAAACCCGATTATGAACAGTTTATAATTGTTTATCTTATGGTGGTAAAATAATTTTAAAAAATATTCTATGTACCTATAAAATCTTAAACTGATTTCTTATGTGGTCTCTAAGTGAATTTCAGTGAGTCTATTAAGTATCAATTTCGTAGGAATTCAGTTCTATAGTCCAAGGTTTATATTCATTCCCTTGCTTTTTTCCTTTCCATACCACATAAGCGGTGTCAGGCAGAGAAGGAAGAGGTGGAACAAATGGGACATAAGGTCAATGGTGAAGGCATTTTTGGGTACTTTGGTGGTTTTCCATGAAATGCATTAGGTTTGTGCACCAAATGCATAAATGTTGACATGAATATAACCCTGTAATGTCAACTAAAATTTTAAAAAATAAATTTCTTTTGTTTACAGTCATACATCATGTGTCTCTAAGCAACACCGAAAGAATTAGCTTGTTTTTGTTGTTACTACCAGAGACATCCATTTTTAATTTGCTTTCGTCATTAAAATAAATCATTTCTCAGCTCAACCTAGTTTCTCATATTTAGGATTCTGATCTCTTTGCAATTGGATTTTCAATTGAAAATGGATATGTTCTTGGCAGAATACTTTGAATACTGTATTTGGAAAAGTGCAGCCAGAATAACTAAGATTTGTGTGAAGATTTCCAAGATACTTGGCCAGGAGTGAATCTAGCCTGGTGATTGAAGGACCAATTAATTGTTAACTTTAAAGTTGTTTTTTTATTTGCATAAGGGACTCATACTTGCAGGAAATTTAGAAAGCAAATTGAAAAAAAGAAATAAAAAGAATGATCTCATTTAGAGGTAATTACCATACACTTTTATGTGTTTCTTTTAAATTTCTCTTTCTCAGCATAAAATGTAAGCATATGAAACAAAACATATGGTTTTATAACTGATTTTTATAAACTTTACCATTGCAGTTTGTTCATATTGTTATTATTTTATATATAAAATTAATTAGAGATTAAGATAATTATAAAGAACTATCTATTGTTTAAAATTTGTGTTATTACCATTTATGTTTTTTAAATATTTTGATTCCCTCCTTCCTTTCTCTTTTTCTCTGTTTCTTTTCTTTTGCTATTACAAGCAATATTATGATGAACATCTTAATATAGTACGATAGCAAACATTTCCAATCATTTTCTTTGTTGGAGTCAAAGTTGAAATTCTGGGTCAAAAAAGAATAAAATGTTGATTCATTTTAAGACTTGCCTTTTTTCAATGGTAGAACTTTACAGAAGAAAACATTCAACCCCATCAAAAATGGGAGAATAAATGAACAGAAACTTTTTCAAAGAAGAAATACAAATGGCCAAAAGACTCATGAGAAAATGGTCTACATCACTAATCATGAGGGAGAGATGCAAATCAAAACAATGAGATATTATCTCACACCACAGAGAATGGTACACATCCAAAAGAACAAGAACAACCAGTGCTGGCATGGATGTGGGTAAAGGGACATTGTTTCTTCATTATTGGTGGGAATGCTGGCTGGTTCAACCTTTTTGGAAAAAATATGGGGGCATTCCTCAAAAAGCTAGAAATTGAGCTTCCATATGTCCAAGTAATACCACTCTGAGAATATATCCTGAGGCTTCAAACTCCCCACGGGCAGATACACCATATACACTTCTATGTTAATTGCAGCACTATTCATGATAGCCAGAATCTGGAAATAACCTGAGTGCCTGAGAACAGATGACTGGTTAAAGAAACTATGGTACATCTACACAATGGGAATACTATGCAGCTGTTAGGAAAGATAGAGTGATGAAATTTTCCTATAAGCGGATGACATACTGAGTAAAATGACTCAGAAGAGGTACAGACACAGAATGATTGTTCTCATTTATGGGATTAAAAACATAATATGAAACCAATATCCAAGGATAGTAGAAACAAAGGCCAGGAGATTTGGTCCATGCTTGGAAACCTGCACCAACCTTTTTGGGAAAAAAGGCAGCTGGGATAGGGAAGGGACTGCCGTGGCAGAGACAGTGGTAAATAACCACTGTATAAGAACTGTGTGCAGAATAGGTAAAGGAACAAACATGGTAACCTCTAATATCTGTATTGCAAACCATAATTCCCAATGAAAGAGAAGAGAGAGAGAGAGAGAGAGAGGGAGAAAGAAGAAAAGTGCCTGTCATGGACAGGTTGCAGGGGCCAGGAGGGTAAAGGGGCACATTGGTGGTGGGAAACCATGCACTGGTGGAGGGATGGGTGTTGGGACATTGTGTGACTGAAACCCAATCATGAACAGTCTTCTAACTATATGGCACAGTGACTCAATAAAATAAATTTTAAAAAATAATAAAAATGTTTGAAAAGAAAGAAAACGCACTTAAATAGGAAAAATGAATTGTCCTCTAAAAGATTCAATGGTCCACTGGTGGAGGGAAGTTAACACTGGTAGTGGAATCGGTGTTAAAATATTATATGCCTCACGGAGAGGATCATGCTGAGTGAAGTTAGCCAGAGGGAAAAGGACAGATATAGAATGACTGCATTTATTTGCAGGATATAAAAAAATAGTATGATATCAATATCAAAGGCTAAGCAAAACATGGATCAGGAGGACTTGTCAGTGGTTGAGCTTTACCGCAAGTGTGTGGGAGTCAGAGGTTAGGTAAGACAGAGAAGGGAACAGTGTACAAATAATTGTTGGAAATGACAATACCAACCTAGAACTGAATGTAGGCAAAGGGATATACATGATAACCCCTAAGTGTTTGTATTGAAAGCCATAATGTGTAAGAGGAGAGAGAGAGAGAGAGAGAGAGAGAGAGAGAGAGAGAGAGAGAGAAGGCAAAGCATCTGCCATGGAGGCAGGCTGGGGGATGGGAGGGAATCAGGGGACACTGGTGGTGGGAAATAGGGGGCACTGGTGGAGGGATGGGAGCTGGAACACTGTATGACTGAAATCCAAGCATAAACATCTTTGTAATTGCGTATCTCATGGTGGTATAATAAAAAAAAATTTAAATGTAGGTAGTATTTAATCGTTTTGATAAAAATGTTTAGTACTCAGAAAAATGAAAATTTGAGAAAATGTGGGGCTGGAGTGATAATCCAGCGGGTGGGGCATTGCTTGCACGCAGCCGACCTGGGTTCAATCCCTGGCATCCCATATGGCCCCAAAGTACCGCCAGAAGTAATTCCTGAGCAGAGCCAGGGCTTACCCCTGAGCATCACTGGGAGGACTCAAAGAGCAAAAAAAAAAAAAAAAGTTGAGAAAAAGTAAAAAAAAATAATTATATGCCTAAAACTCAACTCTCCTCCAAATCTTTGTAAATCTATGTTAATAATTCAAAATTATTTAACATAAATAAATTAAAAAGTGAGGGGGTAAAATGCTAAGCAATGTTAAAACTTAATAAAACTTAATAAAATATTCAATGGTCTCTCACTAATGATATAAAAGGATGAAAACACTTATTGCAATATGGAGAAACTATTTTGATAGATTATTTCAAAGTGAATTCCCCTGGGAGCTGTGAACATTTCCGATATGCGCTTACTGAGAATGATTTATCTTGCTAATTTCCTTTTCGTATATCTTGCCCTCTTTTTATGCTGATGTTAAATACAGACTGTTAAGGTTATTGACCTCTTGTTTGTTACTTGATTTCTAAATCATTTTTTCTTCTTTAGACTTTTTTTTGATTATCCAAGAAGTTGTATATCTGTCCTTCAAATCTGAGTGAGAGTTTAGCTGGATAAAGAATTCTTGCTGAGGCGTTCATTTCATTAAGTTTTTTACTATATCCCACCACTGCCTTCGGGCTTGGAGGGTGTCTTCTGAGAAGTCTGCTGAAAGTCGAATGGATGCTCCTTTGTACACAATTTCCTTCTTTGATCTTGCTGCCTGAAGAATTCTGTCTCTGTCTATGGCATCCATTACTTTGACTAGGATGTGTCTTGGGGTCTTTCTATTGGGGTCTCTCTCCCTTGCTGGTACGCGTCGGGCTTCTTGGATCTGGATGCCTTCATCCTTTAACTCGGGAACTTTTCAGCCAGGATGTTTTTAACTGTTTTAATTTCCTTGGGGTTACTTTCCTGTCCCTCTGGGACTCCGATGATTCTTATGTTGTTCCGCCTGGCTTCATCCCATTGTTCTCTGTTCCGTTGCTGATCCATTTTCCGATCTTTTTCCATCTTATGTAGTTCTCTGAGTGCTTTCTGCAGCTCATCTTCAGTCTCACTGATTCTCTCTTCCGCTGCTGTCATCCTACTGTTGAGAGCCCCGATTGTGTTTTTCATTTCATCTACTGAGTTTTAAGTGATGATATTTCTCTTTGCATGGTTCTGATTTCTGCTCTCATTTCCTCCCGTAGTTTATTGACTGCCCTTTCAACTGCTTCGTTTATGTTCTCCTGTATTCTATTGGAAATCTGCTCAATTTTTTCGTTGAGCTCCTTAAACATCCTACCAATTTCCTCTCTAATTTCATTGTCAGAGTGATCATGCATATCTGTATTCTTTTGATTCTTCACGGTCAATTCCTTCATCTGTTCTTCGAGCTGGGGATCTGCGTTGTTTTCCCATGGTGTTGCGGTGTTCAGGGATAAATTCCTCTAGTGTACTGTTTCTTTTATCTTGAGGGTATTACCTACCCTTGGTGTTGAATTTCCTAGTTTTAGTAATAATAAGCGGCCGCAGTAAGCTGCCGCCCCGGGCCAGCCGCACACCCCAGAGACTCTACCTAGGATGCAGGCAGGCCGGGGTGAGAGTTCAAAATGACGGTTTACTCCGGTTCCTTTCGGACTTCTGGGGGTTGTAGTTCCACCTTCTGCCGAGACCTGTGGCTCTACCACAGCCCCAGGCGCCCGCCCGCCAGCCGCAAGACCCCAGAGACTCTACCTAGGATGCAGGCAGGCCGGGGTGAGAGATTCAAAATGACGGTTTACTTCCGGTTCCGCTCGGACTTCTGGGGGTTGTAGTTCCACCTTCTGCCGAGACCTGGGGCTCTACCACAGCCCCCAGGCGCCCCGCTCCGCCAGCCCCGCACCCCAGAGACTCTACCTAGGATCTAGACTTTTTTTGAGATGGTGTGCAGAAGAATTAAAAATAAGAATTCAAATAATCAAATTTCCATACTTTCCTTTATCAGATCTGCCTTCAGTGTAAAAGTTTAAAAAATATTTCCCTACTAGAAAATGATATAAATATTTATTTTTGTCTCATTCTAGAACTTCCACAGTTTTATGTTTGCATTTAAAATTTAAGCTTATGTGGAATTTGCTTAGATGTAAGGTAAAAAGATAAAAATCAAATTTAACTGTTTTTCTAAGAGTTAGACAGTTGTTTCAACACCTTTTTTTGGATAATATACTTACTCCCTACTGACCCAAATATCAATTTACTTGATTAGTGATTACTAAATTCACATTTGGCTTTGTTCATGGATTTTTTCTCTTCCGATGCTCAGTTTGCCTATTGTGGCACAAGTCAGACATTGTTCCAATTACTGCAGCATTTTCATAACTCTTAAAATCAGCAAGTGTTGCAGGACTCCTCTAAGGGCCGCTGCATCTGCTCTGAATTGCCGCCTGCAAATCACTTCATAGATAAGGGGGTAGTCTAAATGTGGCAGTTTATCTGACCATGTATTCTGTACTAGCTGGTATAAATATTCTCCCATGCTACCACAATCATCGTGGGACTAGCTAGATCTTACCAGTATATTTGCCTGGCCACGTAGGATCCCTAAGTAATTGGATCACTTGATCACTTGAATCCCGTTATTCATCAATTTGCTCGAGCAGGCGCCAGTAACATTTCCATTGGACCCTATCACGTGCCAATGTAGCCCAATGGCATCCGGTTGATTCAGGAATATGAAGAGCCTCAAACCGTTCCTAAGTAATTAGACCAGAGAGAAATGCTGTTTGCCTCCAAGCAAACAAGCATGGCTCCCTGATATACTCAAAGGCAACTAAAATACAAAACTACCGTGAAGTAGAAGAGACTTGTGAAGGCTTGGAGAAATATTTAACTGGCATTAGTATTAGTCTTTGGTGCAGAGACATGCCAACTCAGAAACCCCCTTCTCTACCTTAGAAAGGTTTTTTCCAGGCAGATCTTAGCTCAAGACATTAGCATATAAAAGGGCCTAGGTGAGGTGCTGGGAGAGATTACCTGAGGGCATTTGACCCTCCCTGCTTTCCATAACAGTGGGAGGGGAGGTCTGAGTTGCAGGGGTATAATACTAACCTGCTTCCTCTCTCTCAGGGATCTTTTTGGGCTCTCTCTTTTGTGAGCTCGCACCCCTTCTTGGGAGTCTTGTCTTTGTCTCCCTCTTTACAGGGCCTTTACACGTGGTGGCTGCCATCTTGGCCTACATGTGGCTGGGGTTCTAGCTGGGAATCCTAAGCACTGGGCTTTTCCTTTTGCTGATTTGTATGCCTGAACCTGTGATAAGTAAACCCTTTTAAAACTGCATAGGATTCCTGAGTTTTCATCCATTCCTCGCCGGCTTCGGAGGTAGAAGGGAACTTCGCTTCCCGGCACTGTCGGGGACCCCGCAGAGCTCCCGACAAGCAAGGATGAATTTCCACATTTTGCTTGAATGTGCTTAAAAATGTCTATACTTTTATATAAAATTTAGAATTATTTTGCTAACATACAAAGTGGCATACACTTTCACTAGGATTTAATTAAAAGTAAATACGAATGTAAAGATCTGTTATGTCTTTTTAATACTTTCTGCTCTCTTTAGTAATGGTAATAATAATGTAATAAACTAATACCAATAGTCAACATTAACTCATTGCTGTGTACCAGTTTGCATTGAAGTCCCACTTCTTAATTTAAACCATTATAATCTCCAGCAAAGGAGATTGTATCACTGTATCACTGTCTTCCCGTTCATCATCGATTTGCTCGAGCGGGCACCAGTAACATCTCCATATTTCCTGTCACATGCAAGTAGAGCCCAAGGGCATCTGCTCGCTCCAGGAACACAAAGAGCCCTCAAACCATTCCTTCAGGTCATGGGAATGAGGTCTATAGTTGTTACTGGTTTTTGGCATATCAAATAAGACACGGGTAGCTTGCCAGGCCCTGCCATGCAGGTGGGATACTCTTGTAGTCACCTCTGATCTCCAGCATTTATTGATGAAGTGTAGGAGCCAGGCTTGTGATCAGCTCTGGCACTTAGAGAAATGGAAGCTTAGATGATAAATACCTTGCCACATCACAGTTAGGCAAGTCACTGCAGCTAGATGTGATTTCAGGCCAATGCTGAAAGTCACTGTTCCATGCTGCCTCTTCCATTACTTGTTCTTTCCTCATTTTTCTCCCCAAATGTTTTATAGCTTTATTCCTGAAGATCTATACAGATCTGACTAAATCCTTCTTACTCGATTTTACTAATTTTGGCTCTATTTTTTTCTTTCTTGTTTTCTAGCTGACCTTTGCTAAAATCTGGCAAGTTCTTGACTGCAATAAGGGTGATATTTATCTTGAAGTCATCCAGTTTGATGACTCTCCTAAGAGGCTAGTTGTGTTGATTTTCCATGATTGTTTTCAAGAAGATAGAATCAGGATTTAAAAGGAAGGATGGAGAATGCAGCTCAGTGATAGAACACTTGCATCGCATGTGTGAGGCTCTGAGTTCAATCTCTGGCACCATCACAAACAAACAAAAGCTAAAAGTTATGATGTTTGGCTCCTTTTCCTGTATTTATGTCTCACATTAATCTTCTTATGGTTATTCAAATAGCCACATCATTGTCCAAAAAAGAGTACTTGGCCATCACCTTTCTGTTAGCTGTATCTAGGGATTTCCCCCTCTCTCCTCTGAACAAACTATATATTGTAATTCTTGAAATCATGTTTTATCCAGCATTTATAGATCTATTAAAT
This sequence comes from Cryptotis parvus, assembly GCA_021461705.1. NCBI lineage: Eukaryota > Metazoa > Chordata > Mammalia > Eulipotyphla > Soricidae > Cryptotis > Cryptotis parvus. Next base: position 10,518 of record JAJIBD010006014.1, read on the forward strand.
TGGTTGCAAGTCAAGAAATGGGTTTATATTCCTAAGTGAAAGAGAAGTAGGTGTTAACAAAAGCTTTTTAGTTTCTGATTTTATTTTGTCATTTATGAATATATTTAAACGATTTCTACTTTCTAGTGTTGATATGTTGGCACTTTATTTGTTTCTGTACAATAAATGGTTCAGGATACTTAGAAACACAGAGGGGTATATATGTGGGAATATATGTACACTTAACTTCATTTTTTAATATTGATGAAACATTTGGAAAGTCATGCTAAATCTCCTAATATATATATATGATTTTTAAATTTGTTCTTTTTATTTTAAAGTTTTTTTTTGTTTTACTTAATCTGTTACATCTCACTGAAGGTCACAACACCTTAGCTTCATTATTGATTTTACAATTATCGTTTAACTTATTAGCAATGAAACCTATATCCTCTTTTTTTGCAATAAAATGTAAAGCAGTATTTAAAAAACTGGGGCTGGAGCGATAGTCCAGAGGGTAGGGCATTTGCCTTGCACGTGGCCGGCCCGTGCTGGCCTGGGTTCCATCCCTGGCATCCCATATGGTCCCCGAGCACCGCCAGGAGTAATTCCTGAGTGCAGAGCCAGGAGTAACCCCTGAGCATTGCTGGATGCGACCCGAAAAAGCAAAAAAATAATAATAATAATAAAATAAAATGTAAAGCAGTATTTAAAAAACAAAACCTTGGGAAATGAAGTATATACTAAAAATGTAATTTTTTGTGTAGTTTTCTGAGTCACACCTGGTGGTATTCAGGGGCTACTTCCAACCTAGTTCTTGGGGGCTGTTTCTGTCAGTCCTCAGAAATCAAATGGTACTGTGGCTTGAACCTGGGTCTCCTGCAAGCCTGAATACAAAGCATGCACTAAGTCCATTCAGTTCCTCTGGTCCAAAATAGGTTATATTTTAAAAGTTGGGATGCAGAGGCTGAAAAGTACAATGTGGAATAAAAGGAAATTAATTTTATTTTTTTTTACAGGTATGGTTCAATAGAGCGCTGCATTGTAAACTTGAAAGAAAAGAGTAGATTTGAATATGCTGCACTTTAAATTTTAAGAAATCTTTGTCTTTCATAACCTCTGGCTCAAATTATCTACTAAATGGAAATAAACATATGAATTAATAAAGGATGAGTGCTTGCTTCAAATTCCAATATCTTCCTCTCCCCAGTTAGATATAATCCTGATATAATCCTATGTTTAGGTTTAGGAGGACGGCTTGCAGCAGGATTTATGCTTGAGTTACTGCCTTTATCTTTTCAAACTATCATTATGAAGTTGGAAGCACAATACGATTTGTGGTTTAAGTGAAACTCCCATTCCTGCTTTTATTCATTAATTTTTAAAATATAAATGAGGAAGAGAGCTTGTGCAGGTGTTTGAAAGTATATATTGGGAAAGGAAAGGAAGAGGGAGTAAAAATATGGCTGATTTCCCAGGAAATAAAATTTCATGGTGAATTTGAAAACAGACTTTCCAAAGGCCATTTATCACAAACCCACAATAAGCTTGAATTTCCTATTATCTGAAGATGTTTTTGGATCTCTTAGGCAATGGCAACATCAAACTTGGCCTTTCATTTTCTCTAGGTCCTAGGTTCAGGGGCTCACTTCTCTGGACAGTTTTCTTTGGGAGGTGCTGATATCTTTGAGTTTAACTCTGAAGACTTTGTATCATCTTAGATTTAAGATTTTGGTAAATTAAGGTGGACACCAAATTGAAATGGAGAAAAGGGACCGAACTCTATAAGGGGGCACAAAGTTCTTTCACACTGGGGCTACTCAGGGTTATTTGGGAATTTTGGGGATATGTGAGTACATTTCACGTATTAAGAAAACCGAATGTTTCAAATGTTTGGGATGGTTCCAAAGCCAGGAATTCCAGATGTTTGTCAGGAAGCCATTGCTTGCCTCTGTTTAAATATTCAAGTGTATTTTAAGATGGTATACTGTTGCAGTACACTATTGCCCAGAGCCTCTGCATCTTAACTGAAGTTACCTCCTGCAGGCTACTTTTAGATAGGGGCAGAAAACAGTTTGGATCTGTGACTCTATGTGGCAGTATATCTTACCATGTATTCTATGTTAGCTGGTATAAATAATTTCTCTCAGGCTACCACAAGTATTTTCACCTGGCTACGTTGGATCTCTAAGTATAATATAGCTATAACTAGTTCAGAGAGAAATGCTGTTTACCTCCAAGCAAGCAAGCACGGCTATCTAATAAGCCCTAAGGGCTAATATCCAAAACAACTATGAAGTAAAGACAAGGATCTTGCGAAGACTTGGAGAAATATATTCCTGGCTGTAGAATATCATGGTACAGATACAAGCCCTTCCCCCACTCTGCATAGGGCCTGGAGGGAAACTGCAAGGACAGGCCTTGGGGCAATATTAACATTTCAAAGGGACTAGGTGAAGTCCAGGGAGAAGCAAATCTGAAGTGATTGACCTTAATTACTATCCATTGATGTGGGCTGGTCAGGGCAGAAAAGATATAAAGGCAATAACCTGTTCTCTTTTCCTCTTCACCCTCAGTCTCTGCTCTCCTCTCTGTTCTCTGCCCTGTTGGGCCTTAGCACGTGGTAGCAGCCATCTTAGCCGAGGATTCTAAACCTACATGTGGCCAGGGTCCAGCCAGAAACCTGAAGTCTGGGGTGTTTCCTATTATTTAATTGTGTGCCAAAACCTGTGAGAGTAAAGCCCTTTGAAACTTTGCTGGATTCATGAGTCTTTCTCCGTCCGCCAGCCTCTGATCCCCTGGAGAAAGAAGGGGATCCCTGTTCCTGCTCCCGGATTTTGTAGGGGGAACCCAGCATTCTCTGACAGCATACCTCTCCATTCCGCCCTTTATTTTCAGGGGGCAGTGAGGGAACCCCCACCTGGGGTGTTTAAAGATAGGCAAGGCAAGTTCTTTATCACTTTTGTTACCTTCCTGCCCTAATTCTTTCCTTTGAGGAAACAAAACCAAGGAGAGTAATTAGTCAATAAATGAGCGGTCACCCCTTCTTCTTTGCCCCTCTCTTGCCTCATGCTATTGTAGCATAAAAATACAAAGCATTTAGAAAGAAATGTAGACTAATGTTGATTATCACTGAGATAGTGAATACATCATCTCTGCGATTGGGGCCAGATATTAAAATGAGCCAGGGTTGCTGGTCATCTGTCTTTACATAATCAGTCTTCCCCATCTCTCCTGGACAGCTTACAGCAGTCAAAGTACAAAACTTGCATGTTGCCAATGTCTTGTGGGAGACCGATGCTGTGTTAATTCATTCTTCTCATAAAACATGATGCACTTTACTTTCATCTTCCTGTATTTCACGTCAGATGTTCTCCAAGCAAGACTTGTCCATACAGAACAAAATCCCAAAATCTATATTTGCAAGCCAAATTAGTTGGCTATTGGTTCATTTGGAATTAATTCACTTTTTTTTTCACAGTTTCTAATGTTCTGTTAAGGCATGTCAAACTTAGAGGCTGAAGTGATAGTACAGCAGTAAGCAGCTTGACCCAGATTTGATCCCTGACACCCAAGATGGCCCCCACCACCACCCTGAGCATCACCTGGAGTACTTCCTGAGTGCAGAGCTAGTAGTAAACCTTGAACACTGCCAGGTGTGACCCAACAAACAAACAAACAAACAAACAAACAGTCCTGTTAAGCTTGATCAGCGTCAACTAAACAATACCCCCACTGCACCTCTCTGAAGGCACTGAGCAGCATGCCTGCTGGATTAGCAAACAGCTTTTCCTGATGGGATTGAGGGAGCAAGAAGTGGGTATCCCCTTGCAGGACCAAGGAATACGGCTTCTCTATGGAGATCTCTGTGTGTATATTCTGGAAGATAAGACTGGATTTTTTTCCACCCCTGAGCAACTTGAAGACAACATCCTCCTTCCCTCCATCTCCCAGCTCTGTAGGGACTTACTGAGTGTGACGGAATCATTGATCTTGAAGCTGCACAAGACTCTGTCCACATTACGGGCGTGTCTGAAGCCATTTCCTCTCACGACTACTTGAAATGATTCTGAAATGAAGAAGAATGTTTAGATTCTTTGATGGTAGACCATGAAACTTAAGTTTTCTTGTATCTTTAGGGCATTTGTTAAGTACTCTGCCAAGCTTCAAACACTCAAACATCAGTGCAAACTGAAAACCACAAGCAACCATATGATGGTACCTTTCACCACTAACCACCTCCTCACAAGGCACCCGAGAGAGGTGTGCAAGTTCTTGGAGTTCCACCTTTGTTTTGCTCCTGCATCTCCCAATTACCCCATCTGCCAAGTCACAGCAATTAAAGAAATTGTTTTTTTATTAAGGTACCATGATCTGGCAATAATTTTAGACCCTGGTTTCTGCAAGCAGAAGGCCATGGGTCTTTCCATTTTTCTCATCAACTTCACCCCTCTTGTGTTTCTTTTATACAATGGTGTCCACTGGGATGATTTCTTTAGAGTTCAAGATGCCTATAAGAGTTTGAAAAGCACTACCCTGAAGTCAATCTTAGTCTGCCCTGATCAGTGTGGCTCTGGCTTTGCATTATCTTGTGGTCTTCTTGATTTTCTTAGGGGAGGGGTGTGTCACTCGGCAATGCTCAGGGGTTACTCCTGGCTCTGTACCAGGAATTACTCCTGGTGGGGCTTGGGAGATCATATAGGATGCTGGGGATCAAACCCAAGTTGGCTGCATGCAAGGCAAATGCCCTACCCACTGTACTATTGCTCTGGCCCCTGTGGTGTTCTTTTTGTCTTATTGTCCACTAGAAAAAAAATGTCCATTTAGATTAGGAACTAGAAAATATTGCTGAGGTCTTCCCTGGCTGCTGGCTACACACCAGTAGTACCTAGTGGAAGGTAGGAATAATTGTACCTAACAAAGACTGAAAACTTATTTATCAGTTTAAGTGCTACTTCTCTAGATGGATGTCGACCTCCTCAGAGCAGTTAGTACTTCTCTCTTAATAGAAGATAATCTGCCAGAGTCTCTAATGCTGCTCATTCATTTTACATAGGTGTTTTCCATTAATGCATAATAATAAAGTTCTTTTTTTTTTTTTTTTTTTTGCTTTTTGGGTCACACCCGGCAATGCTCAGGGGTCACTCCTGGCTCTGCACTCAGGAATCACTCCTGGCGGTGCTCGGGGGGACCACATGGGATGCCGGGGATCGAACCCGGCCGGCATGAGCCGGCCGTGTGCAAGGCAAACGCCCTACCCGCTGGGCTATCGCTCCGCCCCTAATAAAGTTCTTATAAGGTACAAAATAACAACCTTTAACAATAATCTTACAAAAGGGAAAAACAGTTAATTTGCTAAATATTTAGGAATATCTACTTAAGCCTGATAATTCATAATGATCCATTGTCTTCTAAATTTTTTCATCTTTTTGTTTACAAATATTAGACCCTCAGATAATGTTGAGTGGCATATAAAATTAATAGACTAAAAAGGGAAAAATTTCACTATTTATGGAAGTTATCTTAAACTGTAAATTGCTATTCAAATGGAGATATTTTACTGGAAAAAGATTGGAATTAGAGAGCTAGCAATTGGGAGTCCTCCAAACTGTTGTGAGTGATCACCTTCATTCTTATAAAACAAATTTAGAGATCTTGTTTACCAAGATAATAATAACAGATGTTAATTGCTGTTATTATTATGTTGGCACAATCATTGGGTGCCGACTCGTGTCTACATCTGAGGTCATTTAAACTTGACCATAGACCAGGGAGGTAGAATTTAGAAAAATGGATCTTAGTGAGATTAAGCAATCTGTCCCAGATCACACTGCAGTCAGAATCTGGATGGGAATCCAGTGTGTCAGACATTAAATGCCATGCCTTTGAAATTCAGCCACTATGCCCTTTGCCATTATACTAATAAGAAAACTCATTGTCTTGTGACATATGACTAATTTAGAAATTGATGTTGTGATGTTTTTAAAGCCTATTTGTATTTAAGTCTTTAAGTCTTCCCTAGCTTTTCCTGTTTTGCAGAATTATGGAGCTAGTCCACATGAGAAACAAGGAACTGAAGCCCAAGAAAAAGAACCCAGAGACATTGCACCAAGAGGGCACATTAGAGAAGAGAGTTTGTTGGAAATGGAAAGGACCTTAATAATATGGAAGCTGATATTGCAATAGTTTCAGTACTCACCCAGGTGATATAAAGAGTACTTGCCCAAGTCATGTAAAAAACAGAACTCATATCCAAGAGCTCACATTCTTAGTTTTGAACTATGTTAATGAGGGTGATGGCCTAATGCTTTTTCAGGATAAGTCCTATGACTATTATAGAATTTAAGAAGATTGGGGCTGGAGCAATAGTACAGTGGTTAGGGTGTCTGCCTTGCACACGACTGACCCAGGTTTGATCCTTGGCCCCCATATGGTACCCCAAGCACTGCCAGGAGTGATTTCTGAGTGCAAAGCCAGGAGAAACTCCTGAGCATCGCCGGTATGACCCAAAAAGCAAAAAAAAAAAAAAAAATTAAGAAGGTTGGTGCATATATGATTGCTGAAGTGTGAGGAGTAGCTTTGAGAGTTTTCATTAGATGTTTGCTTGGCATGTGACTAATAATGTAGTTGGCTCAACAAGCATTTTATTGTTTCAAGCTTTGTGGAATCGTCTTATTACATCTTATTTACTTGATTAAGTCTGTTAAACCCTATTTTGTTTCTAATTGGGAATGCTAGACAGCCAGAAATATGTCACTGGACAGTGTTTTGAGTTAAAAATGTTTTATGCCTTTGTGCTATGCCTTCATCTCTTATAGTCCCAAAGATCAGTGCAGGGAGAGAAAACACCACACATAGGCCAAGTGCCAATTTCTTCCCCAACACCATGTTCCAACATTACCACTTCCGAGGCTCAGTCTTCTATAAAAGAGGTTGCCCGCGTGGCTGCTTGGCCTGACCTCAGGGTGTTTAAGAAGAAATTCAGCAGGAATCTATGATGTGAAAACTAAACAATTTAACCCCCGAGGGCTGGGGAGAGAATAGAAGAAATAACACTGTGCCAAGCACATAGAGCAGAAACCAACTGCTATCTTGCCTTTAATTTCCCTGTGAGTGAGCACATTTGGTTTCTAGCAGAGTCCAAACATCTACCCCAGTAGACTGACTGGAATGTCAGTTTTCACACATACAGTTATGTAACAAAACTTGGCGAAGGGAATTCACCAGCAAGTGAGAATCAGGACAGGATTTACCTCCATATATAGAAGACCCTGAACCTACTTTTCCAAAAAGTACGTATAGCTGAGTGTTTCTGGGCAATCTGCATAGAGTGCTCCTGTTAAAAGAGTCTAGGGGAGCCCAGGGCAACTCAGTGGCAAGAGCACCCACATGTATTAAATTTGGGGGGGACAGGTGACTCCCATGTGACACTCAGGGGGTCCAAGAGCCTCACTGGCAATTCTCAGCCAACTGGCCCGAGTGGGAACATGTGAGGTCCCAAAGACGTGAAGCTGCTTAAGTGCCTTCAATCCTTGGACCATCCTGGAAATGCCAGGGTTCACCAGTGCCCCATCTAGTGATAATTAGGGTAACACATGATGCCAAGAATCGAACTCAAGCTACAAAGATGCCCCTAACCTCTGTATTATCACCCATTCTCTTTTAAAGGTATTTTAAAGGCATGTTTATTATGATTTTTTTGTTTTTCACTTTCAATTATAATTTTGTTTCCTAATGAGAGAGAATCCATCACTTACACATCACTGAAATTTTTAACTATGCCTAACACAGGACTATTCAGTAGAAGAACATAAATATTGTTCATTTGACTGAACAAATGAACAATGTATCTTGACATGAAAAAGGAACAAAAGGTGGTCTCCTTTACCCAGATCTAATCCTTATTTTTAGAGGTTTATTAGGATTAATGAATAAACAACATTCAACATCATTATTCACTGAGGAAATGCAAACAAAACCCACAAGATTGTGTTACCTAATACTCAGTGAACAACAACTATAAGCTATTAACAAAGGAATGAAAATTCTCATACTGTTTTTTTGGGAATGAATAATGGTGCATCTTCTTCATAATTTTTTACAGTTCCTCAAAAAGTTAAATATAAAGTTTCCCTATAACCGAAAAAATCCCACTCTGAGGTATGAAATCAAGACAAAACTTGTATATGTGCATTCATAATAGCTGAAGCATGCTAAAACATGAATGAATACTGAACACATTGTGCTAAATGAAAGGAGCTAAACATAAAAGGCTGTTTAGTGCATGATTCCATTTGCATGAAAAGTCCAGATTAGTAAATCCACTGAGAAAGAAAATAGGCTGCCAGGGTCAGAGGAAGGGAGAAATGGTTGAGGACACTGAACAGGTATGGATTGCTTTCTGGGATAATGAAAACATTGTGGAATTAAATAGTAGTTTTTGTGGTACAACTTTGTGACTAAATTAAAAATCACTCTACTCTTTTGAAGCATGATATTTCATCTTGTTAGTTTAAATTTGTACTCCTCAGAGGTGCTTAATGTGACAAGAAATGCTTGAAAGGTGATATAGAGATTGATAGAATTTAGACCTCAAATGCTTTAACTATTCTAGAACTTTTAAATTTTATAACTTATTTATAACTACTTTAGTGAGGTACAATTAACATGCTATGAATTGCATAGGAGATAAGTCATTTGATGTTTTACCATGTATATAGTAAAAGAAAAATATACACCATCAAGACAATGGCCACATCTTTCAAGTTTTCATAAGACCTTTAAATTTCTCTCTTATCTGTGCCTTCTTAGTGCAGTAGGCAGGGCGTCAATGTCATAATTTCTCTTGTCTCTCCCTACCTATGTCATCCACTGAAATGATGCCTTTAGACCTTAATTTGAATTTTCTAGAATTTTATGTAAATGTAATTATACAATATTTTTATCTGATCTCTTTTATTTCAACAACTGGACTCCACAGCTCATCAGAGCGCCACCCAGCACAAGAGCTGATCACAGCCCTGCTTGTCAGAGTCCCACCCTACAGCCGCCTATTTCAAGTGCAGGTGTAGCAGTAAGTAGATCTAAGGATATGCAAAGGAAGGTCTGATGTATACTGCCTGTTAACAGATACATGGGGTCTTCCGGCAGACTGTCTCCCCAATAGAGTTAGTAGGTAGAATTCCCCTAGTGAGACTGTTAATCAAGCTGCAGTTACACAGACAAGGTTATCCTAGGTCATTTCTCTGCACATTCCCTTCACTATCACTATCCTCCCGTTGATCATCTATTTGCTAGAGCAGGCACCAGTAATATCTCCATATGTCCTGTCTCATGCTAGTAGAGCCCAAGGCATCTATTTGCTCCAGGAACATAAAGAGCCTCAAACCATTATATTAGGTCATGGGAATGAACTAATATAATTGTTACTGGTATTTGGCATATCAAATAAAACAGGGCAGCTTGCCAGACTTGCCATGCAGGTGGCACACCCTTGTAGTCACCTCTAAATATAGCATTTATAGATGAACCGCGGCTGCAAGAGACGGGCTATGATAGGATGTTGCTGGGTGGAGTTCTGACGAGAGCTTGGAATATCACTGTATCACTGCACATTCCCTTGTTGGCTCTAATTAGCCCTAGATGGAGTCTTATGAACAAGACCTTGTCTTCTGGGGCAATTTAGGAAGGCTAAGCTAACAAACTGTTGCATTCTTTGCTTATCTCACCTCACTGAGATAGCACCACCTGCAGGCTTCTGGCTCCTGAGTGTTTCCTCCTGATCACCATAAATCCTATGGTAAAAATGTAAGATGTCCTTGCAGTGTCAATTATATAAACTTAACTCTAAGTTTTACTGCCCTTTGTTTGTGTTGGCATATGAGGAAGTTGGGGTCTTTGTTTAAGGGTCAGTCAGCTCAAGTCAGTCAGCTCTCGTCAGTCAGCTCTCCTCAGCTGCGGTCAGTCAGCTCTGGTCAGTTAGCTGCAGTCAGTCAGCTGCGGCTAGTTAGCCACCAAGATGAGAGTTGCTGCCCCTCCCGGCTGGTGATTATTAAAAATATTAATGGAAATACGTCTTGTGCCTGGAGTCTCATCTCTGCGCCTCAGACCCAACAGGACATTCTTGCTTCACCCAGGTATGCCTTATCCAGAGACTCAGAGACAGGGGTAGAGCTGCTACCGGCTCTCCCTGTGCCCAGCTGATCATGAGGCACCCAGGAGGAAGGCAGGTTCTAGTCCTGGCCCGCCATCCCAGCAGAGCCTCGCAAGAAGTCAGAGGAACCCCCACACCATGAGGGCTGCCATTTTCAACATCAGGACTCCACAGCTCATCAGAGCTCCACCCAGCAGAAGACCTGATCTTTCCCCATTTCGCATAGTGGCTTTGCAGCTGCGTGGTTCATCCATACATGCACGAGATGAGAGGCTACTAGAAGAGTATTCCACTCGCCAAGGCAGAGCCTGGCAAGCTACCCGTGTCGTATTTGATATGCCAAAAAACCAGAAACAATTATAGACCTCATTCCCATGACCTGAAGGAATGGTTTGAGGCTCTGCATGTTCCTGGAGTGAGCAGTTGCCCTTGCCCTACACTAGCATGTGATAGGACATATGGAGATGTTACTGGTGCCTGCTGAAGCAAACTGATGAACAACGGGAAGACAAGTGATACAAGCAATCTTTTATGCAGCTTACTTATTTCACAACTCATGCATAATTACTTTTAGATCTATACACAATCTGTTATTTTTTATTGCTTAGTATTGTTCATGTCATGAATAACCTTAATTTGTCTACTTGTTGATAATCATTTGAGTTGTTATTACCTATTAAAAATAGAGTTGCTGTAAACATTGTGTGCAAGTTTTTGGACAAAGATTTTTCCTTTTTCTTGGGTAAATGTCTAGAAGTAAAATTATCAGTTCACAAGGTAGATGTGTGTTAAATTTTAAAAAACTGTCAGGATTGTTTTTCCAAGTGTTTGTGCCATTTTAACATTCCCACAAATGATGTCTGAGAGATCTTTCCCAAAAATAAATATCTTTAAATGAAAGGGAATATGAGATGAGAATTTAACTAATTTATCTTGCAAAATTGTAAAAGGGTCAGGCAAGAGAGATTTGAAAACAATTGTAAAGAAAAGAAATGACTCTTGGGTTCTGCTTTCTTGAGCACATACTTTTCAAGTAATAAACAACTACCTTGGTGTGATAACTCACTCAATTTTATTACCAACAGTGGGAAACAGCATAGTAAGAACAAAATTATTGCTTCTAAAAAGACAATGTGAGGAGCTAATTATAACCACCTTCTTTTTCTGGCTTACGAAAACTGCAAAACTAGAGCAGTTGAAGGTTTTACGCTTGACTCCAATTATTTCCTTCCTGGATTACTTGGCTTCAAATTTGAATAGTTCTCAGTGTATAAAGAGTGGGACCTGAGAGGAAAACTGTAACTTCAGCAAAAGGGTGCATATCTGAAAGAAATATGTAAACTAAGTATGGCCAATCTAGCAATGGGTTGATTCTCAGAACTATACAGAAGATTCTCAGAAAAAAATGTTTAACTAGGATTTGAAAGTTTCTCCATAGGGAAGGCAACAGATTTACTTAAGTGCCACCTCTATGAAAGTTCTCTGTAAAGTCTCTTCATTTAGCCAGGGACTTCCTACCTGTTTCAGAAGAGAATAAGCACCATGTCCCTGGCCTGGGCATTGGCCTGGGTAATGGGGTGATCACAGGGAATGTTGGGAAATCTGGTAAACTGGAAAGATCACATGCTTTGGTACAGGAGATCAAACCCAGGTCTCATACATGTCATGTTATGTGAGGGGTGGCTGCGTAACTGAGCAACATCTTTGGTCCCTACATGTCTTTTAAAGGGGAGACATTTAAATTTTTTTTTATCATTGAATCACTGTGAGATAAACAGTTACAAAGTTGTTCATGATTGAGTTTCAGTCTACCACATCCATCCCTTCACCAGTGTGCATTTCCTGCCACCAATGTCCCTGTTTTCCTACCCTTTCCCAAAGCCTACCTCATACCAATGTCCCCAGTTTTCCTCCCATTTCCCAGAGCCTGCCTCATAGTGGACTCTCTCTCTCTCTCTCTCTCTCTCTCTCTCTCTCTCTCTCTCTCTTCCTCATTTTCCTTTTAGGCATATGGGTTGCAAAACTGTTACCAATTCCTTTTAGCACTCAGTTTTTGTATAGTCATCATTTCCAACTATCCATGTCATAGTGGTCCCTTTGCTGTCTAACTGCACTCCACCTCCTGCTTTTTGTGGCAAGTTTCCAAACATGGACCAGTCCTTCTTAGCCTAAAAAAAAGTGATCTTTAAAGTCACTATCTTTTTTTTTATTTGCTTTTTGGGTCACACCCGGTGATGCTCAGGGGTTACTCCTGGCTCTGCACTCAGGAATTACTCCTGGCAGTGCTTGGGGACCATATGGGATGCCGGGGATCGAACCCGGGCTGGTATCGGGTCGCCCGCATGCAAGGCAAATGCCCTTCCGCTGAGCTATCACTCCGGCCCCTAAAGTCACTATATGCCAATGTTGCTAGGTCTGACTTTTTATAAGATGAGATGAAAATCTGAGTTTTTAAGTGATATCATATTTTAAAATGCTAGCAATAAATTTACCTTCAATATGCTGTGAATCTTTAGAATATATGTGCAGACCAGACAGGACTTATAGGATGCCAATTTATAACCTCTGGCTATGGAAGAATCCTAGGATGGGTCTCTACTCAAATAGTTTTACTAACGACAATGAAAGAAACACTTCTTGTTTAGATTAGATATTCTTTAACACTTTCCATTAAGATTTATTTAATGCATTAAAATGCATTAATACTTAAAAATGCATTAAAATAGATCCAGGTTATGCATTTCTCCAACTATTAAAGTAGAAACTTGGTTGAAATAAAATCATCTTTGGAAACAGAAAGCTGTAAAGGAAACCAAAAAAGGGTTTTTCTGGATAGCACTTGGTCACATACGGTCATTATGATTCTGTTCATGTAATTGTAGGGTGGAGAGCTCACCCATCTACTCCACTGTTGGAAAGAACTGGTTTCCATAAAAGTTGCCTGAGTGATGCCAAAGATACCTTCCAGAGTTTCTTTCCAACTCACTGTGATGGTCTCCTGAAGCCATACTTAATATGTCTAATAATTCCTTTCTGATTGGGAATTTGCCAAAAGCTACAGATGCTCTTGCAAATGCCTCAATTCTGTCAAAGTCTCTGTGGTTACTTTAGTCTTTTGTCATTCTACAAACATCTCATAGGGTGTCCACAGCTCTTGGAACAGATCTCCACTGTGGTTTTATTATTTTTCTGGACATATAACTATTTCCCAGTGTAGATGGTAAATTACAAGGGAATATAGGAGAAAGGTTTAGGATTTATTTTTTTCATTCAACCTTTCACTAAGAATTGATGAAAAGAAAGAAGGCAGGAAAATATAAGAAAAGGAAGGAAGATAGAGAGGAAAGGAAGAAGGAAAAAAGGAAATAAAGGGAAAAAGTAAGACAATAAAGGGAGAGAAAGAATGAAAGAAAGAGAAGAGCCAATGAATCAAGTTATTAACCTTTTTCTTTGTTTTGGGCACAGTCCTGGCTGGCTCTGGGCTCAGGGAACACTTTTGGCAAGGGTTTGGGATACCATACGTGGTGCCAGGACAGAGCACAGTAAGACTTCATAAAGGCAAATTCCTTATCCACTTTAATATCTCTCCAGCCCTCAGTATCATTCTTAAAATGTGGAATTCGGAACTACGGACAAGACATAACTTTATTTCCTTTGGCTTGATTGCTACTGATATGCCCTTAGAGTGTGTGTGTGTGTGTGTGTGTGTGTGTGTGTGTGTGTGTGTGTGTGTGTGATGAGCATTCTTTCTTGGTTATCAAGAGTGCTACAGTTATTTTCCACCCCTCCTCCCCATGCCTCCATGAACTGTAAGATTTCCCAAGCTGGCTGTTCAAAACCATGTTTCACGCTGCATTTGTCCTGTTAAAACTTCACCCAGTGGATTGCAGCCAACACTTAAAGATCTGTGATGGGTCTGTGTTTTTTGGTCCTCCCAGTATAGCTCTTACTACCTCTCTCAGAGCTCAGTTCACTGGTATTGCTGAGTCGGTGAGAGAAGGCTGAGGTCACTTTTGGGGGATGTATTTGTCAGCAGTGTCTTCAGCAGCTCAGGCCTGGATGGAACAACCCTGTGGGGCTACTCCAGGAGCCAAGAGAAGGACGTAATTCACAGAGACTAGGATGGAGGACTGAGAAAAGGGCGTCTAATGAAAATGAGTTCTACCTTTCCTACGGATCTGCCTCAGCTTCAGAAATGTGAACATAAAGTTCAGTGTTGTAAACCCCAGTGCCTCACGGGGAAGAAAAAGGAAAAGGAAGAAAAGTGCTTGCTTGAGAGACAGACTAGGGGCTGACTAGAGACAGACTAGAAAGAAAACCAGAGGCTTTATGGAAAGAAGTGACGCCAGTGAAGGCCCTCATCATGGTACCCTGAAACTCAATCATGAGTAACTTTGTCACCTTGTAGTACACAGTGATATATGAATTAATTATTTTTAAAAAAGAAGTATGAAGTAATTTCCTAGCTGACTTTCTCCTCTAACGAAGTCATTCCTGACTTTCTTTCAGTAGAACATGAAGGCCTATTTTTTTTTATTTTGGTTAAAGAATAGAAAAAACATATAAAAATATAAAGAATAACAAGAATTAAAAACGACAATAATCTAAAACATGTAAAGATATAACTTATAGATAATAATGAGTAGAAATAGATATATAGAATGATAATAGAATATATAGATACAATAGATATATATCACTAGTTTCTCTTTTTTAATTTTTATTTTACAATTACAAAGATATAACAAAAAAGTCATATGGCACGTGTCCAGCACCCCACCCCCCCCACCACGCCGACCCCACCACCACGTCCCCAGTCCCCTCCCCCCCCCGCCACCCCAGCGTTCTTATTTCTTTCCATTTCTCTCCTTTCTCTCCCCCCCCCAGCATACAGACGTCAGTATCTTTCCCAAGCCAGTCTAGACACCGACCCCACAATGAACCGTCCACGCACCCCCCACCCCACACGGAAACCACCTTGACAAGACCTCCTGGTTCACTACCTTGGGAAGGCCTTTTTTAGCATCATGATTACCATACTGACTTTCAATCCTCATTAAAATAATTGTACTCATCATAATTTCACCTTGTTTTGGGCTAGAGTTTATGGTTTTCAAAGCACATTGACACCAAATTTTGGGGGCATAGCACTAGCAGAAAGAGGGGGTATCTATATAGGTCTACCTAACAGGCCAGCAGCAAACAGAGGGATTCTAGAAGTTCTTCCCAGAAGTTCTGTTTATACAGAGAATGATCCGCAATAGACCTAAGAAAGCCATGGACAAAATTTTGGTATCACGGATCTCTTTTGGAAATTTCTTGTTCTAGTAGAGTGCTTCTTCTTTATTTTGTTCAGTTTTGTCTTGGGGTAAACACACCCAGTGGTACTGGAGCTATTCCTTGCTCTGTATTTAGTGGTTGCTCTCTGAGAAACTTAGGCGTGTGTGGTGCTGGAGAGCTAACACAGGCCTCCAGCATGCTTTGCATGGGATCAGTTAACTAAGCTACACCTCTGGCCCCAGGAAAGTTGGTCTTTCCCCCTTGTTTTTTTTTTTATACCACCGTGAGATATACAATTACAAAGATATACAATTAAAAAGATGTTCATATTTGGGTTTTGGTCATACAGTGTCCCAGCACCCATCCCCCACCACTGCCCATCTCCCACCACCAACGTCCCCGGTTCCCTCCCCCCTCCCCCAGCCTGCCTCCATGGCAGGTTCTTTATTTCTTTCCCTTTCTCTCTCTTTCTTTTTCCTTCCCTTTCAGACTATGGATTATAGAACATACATTAAAGGGTTGTCATGTGTATCTTTTTGCCTGTATTTAATGCTCAGTTCTAGTACCCAACCTGTTTTAATCCTTATATATCTCATTAAAAAGAGATGAGAGGGGCCAGAGCGATAACACAGAGGGTAGGTCATTTGCCTTGCATGTGGCCGAACCCGGGTTTGATCCCTGGCATCCCACATGGTCCCCCGAGCACTGCCAGGAGTAATTCCTGAGCAAAGAGCCAGGAACAACCTGTGAGCATTGCTGGGTGTGACTCAAGCAAAAAGTTGTACTTGCCTCTTTCAAAACTGAGAGTGAGCTTCCATCATTGCTTCTTGTATTATTTTTTCTTTATAAAAACTAATGACAATCAATGTGCTCAGGGTCTCTCCTGGGAGAACTGGGATAAAATACCTTACCCACTCTCTCTCTCTCTGACCCAGGAAACTGGGCCATGATTGTTTTATCTATAAATTAGGCGACATTTTGCATATGAAGTATTATAATATTTTATATATAAACATACACATTTATATATAAATTATAAAATATTGCATATATATAGTATTGCTTATGTTATATGTATAATACTGCATATACATATGTTTGGGGGTTTACCCAGCTGTGCTCAGGACTTAATCCTGGTTTTGCTCTCAGGAATCACTCCTGGTGGTGCATGGGGGACGTGTGGGTTGTTGGGTATAGAATCCAGGTTTGCTGTTTGCAAGACCTTATCTCCTATGCTATTTTTCTGACCTCTAAAACAGATTTTTTAAAATTATCTGAAGGAAGAAATAAAGAACCTGCCATAGAGGCAGGCTACGGAAGGGGGAAGTAATTGGGGACATTGGTGGTGGGAAATGGGCACTGGTGGAGGGAGGGGTGCTGGAACACTATGTGACCGAAACCCCCAAACATGAACAACTGAACAACGTTGTAATTGTATATCTTAGTGGTATAATAAAATACTAATTTAAAAATTATCTGAAGGATATGAAGGAAGGAATCTTGGATTGAATTTATCAGTGATTTGTCTGCTTTGAATGGTTTGAGGCTCTTTGTGTTCCTGGAGCAAAGCAGAATGCCCTTGGGCTACACTTGCTTTTGACAGGACTTATGGAGCTGTTACTGGTGCCCGTTCGAGCAAATCAATGAACAAAGGGAAGACAAGTGATACAAGTGAAGTAATTGTCTGCTTTATTGGTTCTATCAAAAGCTCAGACCCCCTAACGCCTGGATCTAGATCCGAACAGACAAACTAAGGTACATGAGAACATAGGAACGCTCTACGACACGATTAAAAGTATCTTTAAAGACGACACACCACGACCAGCAAAGGAGCAATGATAAACAAGGTAAAAAAGAAGCTCCACCTCAACGGGACAAGACAATCCACAGGAGAAAAGATACACCCAAACCCACGACAGGGGAAACCAGAATACAGGCACGGAGCACTCCACAAGAAGAAACAGCCAACCCCATCAAAAATGGGGAGAAGAAATGAACAGAAGCTTCCAAAGAGAAATTCAAGGCCAAAACATATGAAAAGTGCCTTCATCTTTAACACAGGAGGCAAAAAAACAAAGAACCACCACCCCACAGGACGGCACACACAAACAGCCGCTGCGATGGGAAAAGGACTCTCATCCACTGCTGGTGGGAGTGCCGACTGGCCAGCCCTTTTGGAAAACAAAGCTTCCTCCAGCTCCCAGCACCAAGCACCCTGGAATACACCGAAACACATCGACACTCTGTACTCTTAAACTCTGCCACCCTAGACGAACAACCTAAGCCCGGACAGAGACAAGAACTTTTCACACTTGAACAGCGCTGCAGAAAATATGAAATTACCTAATGTGGACAGAGTCTATCATGCTGAGTGAAATTAAGAAGGAAAAGGACAGAATAGATGACTGCATTCATTAATAGATATAAATAGATACCAGTGTTTTACTAAATATGGGAAAGGAATGCAGATTAAAACCTCACCACTGAAACACAGAGACTTAAGTGATAAACTCTAAATCTGCAGGGCAGCCACAATGTTAAAATAAGAGGGAGAGAGAGCAACAGACAGAGAGAGAGAGAAAGGAGGAAACGGACCGCAAAGGCGCCTGGGGGGGGGAGGGTACATTTGGTGGAAATGGGCACTGGTGGAGGGATGGGTGCTGGATACTGTATTACCAAGAACCAATTATGAACACCTTTGTAATTGTATGTTTCACGGGGTATAATAAAAAAATTTAAAAAAAAAAATAGCTCAGAACAACGGATAAGTTGAATTATTTTACTTATATTTGTTAATAATACATTTTATCCTTTTCTTCTTGAGTTTCCTTAGTATACTAGAAAGTTTCCCTTAATTATTTATTTTCCTTTCCACTTAATGAGTAATATTAAGATCATGAAATTGCTGGGATCAGATATTGTGAACTGTGATATTTCTGTGCCATATTCATTAAGAGTGTACATGTGAAATATTTTTTTGAACACCTCAAAGTTACCCAAAGGAAATTTTGGCTTACTAATCTTTAATTCAAGAATGACTTAGGACCTTGTAATTTTCTCTCTCATGGTGATATAGTATAATAAAAAAATTAAAAGAATTACTTAAGAATATAGTTTGCTATTGCTCATTTTGTTTTAGCCTAGTTCTGTCTTTGGATATTTCTAATTTTGGTTCATTTTAATCATAAAGTTGAAGGGCACAAAATTAAAGTCTTAATTATTATTGTTATTGGGTTTTGGGCCACACCTGGTGATGCTCAGGGCTTACTCCTGTCTCTGCACTCAGGGATCACTCCTGATAGGCTCAGGGGAATATGGGATGCCAGCTATAGAACCTAGGTCACCTGCATGCAAAGCAAGTGCCCTACCTGCTGTACTATGGATCTTGCCCCATAAATTATTTTTAATTAAAGTATATTGCATTAGAACATGAATTTCAAGTGTTCATAGTTACAAAAAAAATCTGAGTATACTTTAAATTACCACTTAAGGTCCAATTTTATCTTTCATCACAGTTTTATTGTTATGCTTTTATAAGAGACAACTAGGTGAAAAATCAGTCCATTATTCACTTAGGGATCATAGAAATCAAGACATTCAGCAACATTTATTGATCAATTATTAAATAGGGATATACTGCAAATCAGTTGGAAGCAAAGAGAAACACAATTCTACCTCTGTACTCAATAATACCTAAGGGAGTGGAATTAATTAGGCTAAAGAATTAATAGAAATTGTAATATCCTAGACTATCTAGTTCACTGCAAGGTGGCAACATATTTAATTGGATTATTAAGCTCCAAGTCTGAGTTTTCTTTATAAATATGATAATTGGACAATTAAGGAATTCCCCTGTTTGTTAATTGTTTTAAAATGCAGATCCATTTATTTTAAGCCAAATGGAGGCTCCTCCGGCTGACGTGATAGTGAGTATGGCACTTGCCTGACACATGGTTATGTTGTGTTTGATCCCAAGTACCCCCTCTGGTTCCCTGAATCTGCTCTGTGATCTCTAAGTATGGAGCCATGAATAATCCCTGGGCACTGCTGGATATGACCGAAAATAAAAACAAAGTATAACCAAATGGAGGTTCCTTATTGCACAGACACTGAAATGAGTTTATAGTCATATTTTTTTCAAGTTTGCATAGAGTTTTCAATTATTTTTCATAAAGATGTTCTCCTGGGTCTATCCACATGGCAACCTAATTTGTCCTTGCCATGTGAGTTACTAGGTAGCAACTATGTGCATTTATGATTCAGTGCACACAACTTCGCGAAATCTTTTTGCTATTCTATACTATGGCCAGGAAGCTGGAATAAAATCATCAAAGAATGATCTCATTTTTGCCAATAAGCTATCCCACAGAGAAACATACAATGTTTGAAAAAAATATGAAAACTCTTCAATGCTTACTACACTAACAAGGTTGCATGATATTTATTTTGCAATAAAGTAATAACTGGTATTTTGTGTTTTAGGAGATTAGAAAATTAACAATAATATGTCAAATCAACAGTGAAAGATGGAGATTTCTGGAGCACAGCGACTCATGGAAAGAGACGTTATCTCTTGTATCTCTGGCACCTATCACAGTACCTGATATTCACCAGGTTCAACACTTTTTTTTCTTTTTGGGTCACACCCAGTGACACTCAGGGGTTACTCCTAGCTCTTCGCTCAGGAATTACTCCTGGTGGAACTCGAGGGACTATACAGGATGCCGGGATCGAACCCAGGTCAGATGCATGCAAGGCAAACACCCTACCCGTTGTGCTATCGCTCCGGCTCCTCAACATTTTTTAAATGAATGAATGAAATATAATACATATTTATATTTCATATAATAACTGACTAGCTTGTGGGAAGCTAGTCAGTTATTATATGAAGAGTCAACAATTCGTCTATAGTGTCACTCACTACACTACAAAACCATATGAAGATCCCAAGTTTGATCAGTTCGAGAAAAAATCTCATGACTAATAGGTTACTTTTTTTTTCTTATATAGAGACTTTTAGTAAGAATGATAAAATTATAATGGCCCTTGTCATTCATACCAAAGTCTCACAAAGTTTTCCATAAGTATTTTGGAAAAAATGAGTAGATGAAACAATGAAATATCTTTACATAACTTATGGACAAAGCCAGCATCAGTTAAATAGCTGAATGGATCAACATTTCAGGGTGGTCTACGATCACTGTTTTCATCTGGTGTTTCTAGAGGATGAAGGGTGAGACTCACTTCCGTTCAGAGCAGGGTGTTGGTGATGGTATGTGGGAATCTAGAATTTCTATAATTCCCTTGGAATTACTTTCCAAGAAAGGAGTGCATTTGGACAGACTTTTTGAGACTTTCAAACAACGGCTATTTACTTCCTTTTTCCCCCCAGAAGCAAATTATTTAGCAATCCTCACATCTCTTTCAGCCCTTTCTCTTCTAGTATTGCCTCTTCTTCTCCCTGCTCACCCCCTACCCTTTATAAGAGAGCAATTAGCAGTTAATTTCAATTTACCTCCAGCACATATGGTGGATGGTTCTGCTGCTAGAATTTCAATGCATGACTTCTTCAAAATCTAGGGGGAGAGGAAAGAAAAAATAGTTTAAACTCAGTGTAGTTTGATAAAACAGAGGAGAGTTTTTCTTTTAGCATCCAAGATAGGAAGGTTCACAAACAGGATGTTGCAGTGGACGGGTGGCAGTGGTTGGTAACAACCTCACTGCTTTCGATTGCTATCAAGCATTAAATTGTGATGCTTCTAGATGTCCCAAAAAGTCATAAGAATCGTTCATTCCTTAATACTCCTTCTTTATTTTCTTTTCTAGCAGATGCTCCTGAAACTCTAAGATTTCAGTCCTAGGTATGGAGAGGTAATTATTGGGGATATGGAGCTTGCACTTGGAAAAACAAATAGTAATGATAGGTCTTAGGTGGTAGGAGCTGGGATTAAGGGCAGACATTGGAAGCCCCAGAGTTTATGGTGGGGAAGGGTTAACTGCTAGGGGTTGAGACAATGGGAATGACTTAGTGAGGGTGCTAAGAGTAGAACTCAAGTGGATGAAAGGGAGAAGTTAGAAGGTTAGGGGCCAGATATAGAACAACATGAACAAAGGTGAGAAAGATAAAGGAAAAAAAAAGCTTCTTTAGCTGGAACAAAAGGAGTTTGAAAATAGAAGGAAAAGAGTTAAGAAGTAAATGGAGAATTAGGATGGAGAAGGTCAACTCTCTAGACAACAATTTTCAAAATTATTTAATATTCTCTTTTTGTTAGAAAAGTCTGAAAAGACACTGAGGGAGAGGAATTTGAGGACTATTAATTTTTAAGGAGGATCCCCCTAAACTATACTTAAACAAAAATGCTCTCTTCTCTCCTACAGAAGTCTGGTAAGGCAGCCTCATGCCCTCACAGCAGTTAATAATGAAGGTTTCTACTGGCCAAAACAGGTTTTAAACATGGCTTTCATTGCTGGTTATGAATTTTGTTTCTTTCTGAGTTATCAATTCTAACATTTCAACCAAACATTTTCTGTATGGTACACTGTGTTAACTTACCAAGAAAAAAGTATCTTTATTTAGACTCTAATTTGGAAATTAAAATAGTTAAGAGGAATGAAGGGAAATCTTTTTTCTACTTTTGAAAGGGACATTTCTTAAAGCAATTAATGGTAAAATTATAAGATTTAGCCTGGAAAAGAAGAAAGCACCTTTTAGAGAGACACACATTTACTTGTATTAATGTGTTTAGCATATATGCTTCTTTGTTCCAGCTTGAACAATATCTACACCACAAGATGCAGTCAAATAAAATACACAAAAACAGAAAGGAGAGGAAATGAACTAAAGAAAGTAAGTGGAAGATAAAGTACAAGATGAGGAAAAGTGCTGAGAGGAGTTAATTTCTTTTTCAGGAGTGCCTCCTGGACTTAACTCCAAGCTTTACAATAGAAAATATAAAGAACAAACATGAAGGACAGACAATATTTACATGATTCTCAATCTGTAGAATAAAAACAAATCAGTTATTTTCTCAGAAAGATAATATTTACCCATTCCAGAGAGAAATCTGGGCGTCCTCATAGAGAAGCATTATGAAAGGAAATGAACAACATGCTTCAGAGATGATAAAGCGTGACAACACAGTCATTGAAACAGGTTCCCTCCCAGCCAGAGCTCAGAGCACTCTACCTGAAAATCCCCACAAGTTGTAGTTTTGGGGGCTCAATTTTACAATTGCTTTTCCCACTACTTTTTCCTCACAACTTCTCATTCATGTTATTTAACACTTAATTTGTTTTCAACCTCCTCCTGATTCCTTCAATCGGAAGCATTTGGTCCTTTGGTCAACTTCTGCCTTGTTTCCCTGACCTTTGGCTTACACAGGCACTCCCACGCTCATCATACAAATATAAGAGCAGTCTCAGTCCCTGCTGGCCCCAAGCCCAGCTGTTACCGACAGTATCACTTGTATTGCTTGTCTTCCCTGTTGTTCATCGATTTGCTCTATCAGGCCCCAGCAACATCTCCACTGGACTTGTGGAGAGCAAGTGTAGCCCAAGGGGCATCTGCTCACTCCAGGAACACAAAGAGCCTCAAAACTATTCCTTCAGGACGTGGGAATGAGGTCTATAATTGTTACTTTCCGTGCTCCTCAAAAATCTGATTCTGGGACCTGATACCAATTCTGAGCTCCCTGCGTTCTCTTCACTGTCACTGTGACTTGTGGTTCGGGACCCTGAGGATATATCCTGGACTTCCATGTTTCTCTGCTGGCTTCTTTACTCCTTTCTCCTCTTTCCCATGGGTGACCTGGATTTCTCAGCAGTGTTGTGCTGGAGCATAGCCTGGTTCATAGCTTCAGTGTCAACAGGACTACAATGTCTGTCTATTCCCTCTTGATCAAGTTTTCTGCCCTTGTGCTCTTGCAGCTTACGGGCCACCTTAGCCTGGTGGTTGCCATTACTAAGCGAAGTAGTTACCCTCTTCACCATGTCTTCAGGCACAAATCTCTATACAGGTCCCACAGGAAGAAACAGAATTAAACCATATGGAGAAATGTAATAAAGACTGAAACAATGTGAAGTCATTTTCTTATGTCTTAAATATGATTCCTTAGGCATCTGGCAGCCCTTAATAAATCATTTTATCATCCACAACAAAAAGATTTCAATAACAGTCTAAGAATTTAAATTAAACTATTGGCTCTCTGTCCCCAAACTCCACCAAAACACACAATAAAATTTACACCCATGTGAGTTTCCGACTTTGAACTTATGTTTTCGAACCACCTCTAATACTTAACCAGAGATTGATAAAAGAACCCCCTGTGAATATTTTACCACAAAGACACACTAGCCAGGTTTGTCATAATAAACACATGCTGTATTATTCTCTCAAAGTTTCTGCAATTAACTGATAAATATAAGGACTGTAATGTCAGCCAAGCACTGTGATTCAATCCAGTAAAAACACAGCTTTCCCAATCTTAACTTAAAACATCTGGAAGGGGAGCATGGAGGCCAACAGAGTAAACTTTATCAGTGAGGGGGATGGGCAGGGTTTGTCTGGGACTATGGCTTCTATTAAGTTGAAACGTCTGGTTTCAAAAGGTAGGAAGTCAGGACAGCACTTAGTGCATCTGGGGCTCTCTAGGTTACAGCAGCCCAGACTGCGTGGTGATTAGTCTGTCTGAAGTGCCCCGGTCTGATCAGCTTAGGGACCGGAGGGGTGGTGCTGGGGAAGCAAAGGATTCCTCTCCGGCTGGGGCTGTGGTAACCTTGGAGGTAACCACTAGATGGCGTGGAAGAATGTGGGTGTCAAAGGTGAGTTTAACGGAGGCTGTGCTAGGACCACAGAATAACCTAGGGAGTTAGGTTCTGGGCTGAATGCTTTATTTACTCATCCTTGTCAAATCCTTTAACTTTTCAGATCCCTATTTGGGGAGCAGTTAACATGTTGAGTAATAGCTTGGAATCTGGAATTAAATTCCTTAGGTCTGCCCATTCACGTATGCTGTGATCTTGGAAAGGTACCTAACCAATCCCTTTAGATTTGTCTGCTAATATGGATGATTGGGATAAAAACAATCTACAGATGTTTAATGAGTTGTTATAGACAGTGCCTGGAGTTCCGCAAGTTCACTAATGGTAGTCATTATTCTTGAAGAACTGGGTTCTGGAGACAAAAGATAGATGTAGGCTCTGAGTAGGTTTATATTAAAGCCTAAGACCTATCATTTACTGGCTCTGTGTAGTTAGATAAATTGAAACCATTTTCTGTAAAATGTGAATAATAAAAATATTGATTTCAAAGGATTGTGCGATGGAAGAATGAATAATAGACATATACAGAGATGCTTTACTTATAAAAATCAATTGGATTTAGGTGGTGTCACTTATATTGGATGGAGGGAGGTGAGGAACAAAGTGAAATCAAGGAAAACCAGCAACGTTTTTTGCTTATAGACAGAGTAATTATCAGTAGATAAGAATTCAAGGACCACTGAGTCCCAGCCAATGATCCTCATTTAATGAATCACTGTATTGCTGTATCACTGTCTTCCTGTAGATCGTTGATTTGCTCGAGCAGGCACCAGGAAAATCTCAATATGTCATGTCACATACAAGATAGCCCAAGGGCATTTGCCTGCTCCAGGAAAATAAAGAGCCTCAAACCATACCATCAAGTCATGGGAATGAGGTCTATAGTTGTTACTGGTATTTGGCATGTCAAATATGACACGGGTAGCTTGCCAGGTTCTGCCATGCAGGTGGGATTCTCTTGTAGTCACCTAAAAACTTCGAGCATTTATTGATGAACATTAATTTTTTTCAAATACCATAGTGCTTTATTAGGTGCATCTAGTTGGTGTAGTATCAGTTTATTTTATTTATTTTAATTTTTTAATTAAACATTTTATTATACCACCGTGAGATATACAATTACAACATTGTTCATGTTTGGAGGGTTTCAGTCACATAGTGTTCCAGCACCCGCCCTCCACCAGTGCCCATTTCCCACCACCAATGTCCCCAATTCCCTCCCCCCCCCTCCCCATAGCCTGCCTAAATGGCAGGTTCTTTTGTCTCTTTTCTTTCTCCCTCTCTCTCCCTTTCTTCTCCTACACATTGTGGGTTGCACTACATGCACTTGGAAGCTATCATGTGCATTTTTTGCCTGTATTTAATGCTCAGTTCTATGTTGGTATCAGCCCTTTTGACATTTATTCACACATGTTCCCTTCTCTGTCTTACCTAACCTCTAGCTCCCTCATGTTTTGCGGTAATTTCCACTTTTGGTAAGACCACCTGATATATTTATGTCATGCAAATAAATGCAGTCATTCTATGTCTCTCTCTTTCCTTCTGACTAATTTCACTCAACATGATCCTTTCCATGTCCATCCATTTATAGGCAAATTTCATAACTTCATTTTTCCTAACAGCTGCATAGTATTCCATTGTGTAGATGTACCACAGTTTCTTTATCCAGCATCATTTCTCGGGCATACTGGTTGTTTCCAGGATGAACATTTATTTAATGAAGGCACCAAGAACTGTGCTCAGGACAACTGAAGGAACAAAGCACTCAAGAGAATATAAGATATGTATTAGGTTTTCAAACAGTGCTAACTTCTACTTTCTACTACTGTCATTGTTCTTTGTATTTATTTACTTAGTTTATTGTCATTTAGGTAACATGGTTACGATAGTGTTAACTTTTACAGTTTTAATATACAAAGTTTACTGTAGCTTACCATAAAGAAATCTATAATTTAGTGTGTTGTACTGATCCAGTTCCTTTTGCATACCTCATTGATTGTTTGGGGAGTGATAAAGATAGCAGATATTAGAAAATTGGGCCAACTAATAAGAACTATGTAATATCCAAATTGAAAGTCCACAGTGGACCAGGCCAAGCTGTATATGGTAGTTTATGCTTCCCCTCCCGAACTGCTCTGCCAGTCTCCTAATAAACAACTACTCTTTATTTACTTGCCTATTTCCTGTTGGAGGATTTGTATGAGTGCATTCATAAAAAGACCAGCCCAGTCTTTTGCTTCCAGATATTGTTCAGACATGTTTCTTGGCAATTTATTTGTCATAAAGTATATATTACGGTTTTAGTATGCCTGGGACTTGAAATCCTCTGTTCCAAGAGTGGTAAGCGTTATACCGACCAATTACGTATGTCCGAATATCTAAGATAAAAATCTCGTAGTTTTCCTTAACCTCACTTTTGTGTAATTCTTCAAATCTAACACAGATATTATCACCTAAGTCCTGCAGATTTTTACATTGAAATATTTCTGTTCATCTGCATTTCAGTGTAACATATCATCCTTCAGAGGTCTTAATTGTGGTTTATAATTTGGCATATTTTTGATTCTTTGGTCATTGTCTAGCTCTCTCCTTAAACCATAAACTAATTTTATGAACTCAATGATCAAATTTATATTATTCACCAGTATAGTCATAATGCCTAACCTGGCACATAGTAAGCACTAAATAAATTAGCAGAACAGAAAATAAATGGCACAGTTCCTGCATGACATCATAGCTAGTGAGAAAGTGTATCATGTAGTGGTCTTCCACTTGTCCTCTGCATGCAGTCTTAGGCTCTTTTGAGTAAAAGTCCATATTTTGTATTTTATAAGACTCCTGTTCTCATTAAGCTCCATCATATTTGGAGACTATAATTCCAGGCACCTTGCTTCAACATCTGCATTTAACAATGGCTTATCTTTTAAAACAATAATTCAAAAGGAATATCATGTTTTATGTCTATCTTCTGCATTGGTCTACTTTGTAAAATGTCTTGACCCATTGGGAAAATTGTGGAAATACGGGTTTGAAGAAAGGTGCTCAGGCTCAAACAGAGGGGCCCCATACACCAGTACAGCAGACAGCAGATATGATTAGTGACCATGATTAGCTTTAGCAAAGGATTGGTGGCTTGGTTTATCCATGCCTTCAGCTGGCCATGATGTCCCTATGAACTTTAAAACTATTTGATGTTTGAAAAGAAGGTGAGTTTTAAAAATGATATTTACCATTCTTAACTAAATTTGATTCCATGATAAAAAAAAACAATAGTCTCATATTTGTTAACCTTGTACAAAACCATAGGTACTTATCAGTTCTACTGAATCTGAATTAAAAATTTACTATCATGCAGACATTTACTTAGAATTCATATATACTTTTATGTAAACCATACATTATAACAAGTAAATCCTTCAACACCCTAGTGTTTAAGTGGTTACTGAATTTTAGATATCCTCAGAAGAGATAAAAGGCTTTTAGGGATGGAAGTGGGGTAGGGGGTGGACACAAGCCCAATTAAAGGAAGCAGGAAGCGCTGCTCTTTGCTGTGAGATTCACACTTACAAGGAGCCATTGCAGAAGCAAATGGACAAACAAGGTTTTCTGAAATGGAGGAGATTCTTTTTATTTCTCTACCCAAATCCTTGTCTCTTGTGTTTTCAGAAGGAAAACTGATAGCTGTGAACATGATTTGTTTAGTAAGATGAGCTGGTAACTTCCAGCACATTGGCAAAGCCAGTGTCTCTCCTTGGGAGCTGATCCCTGCAGCGTTTTATTGGATTTTGTACTAGATTCTGTTATTGTTTTTGCAAGAGGCCTTAACAGATTCCTAGACATGGGAGAAGCAGTCAAAAGGGGCTTGGGGTGATCCGAGATTAACTGGACATGCCTCCTCTGTAACCTTTGCAGCCTCTCAATCAAGGCCTGGGCATTACAAAATTATTACATTTGGACATTTTAAATGAGCCAAATAGAAACAAATAGTTTAGTTGGAAATGTCTGGCTTCAGTGTCTGTAAAGTCTGGGTCAGATTAATGACTAGTGAGGCAAATGATTTTTTAAAAAAGATTTTCTGGTCATTACAGAAACTACAATTGATTCTATTTATGGTTTCTATCCAGGCCTGTGATTGTGAATGGAGTTCCAAATGCCATCTTTTATAGTCAGAAGCTTGGATGAGGGTGGGGAAGAAGGAAAGATTTTACAAGAAACAAAGCCACAGAACTGCCCCTTTGTCATGCATGCATTGTAGGTCACTGATGCTATGCAAGTCTCTGGGCTGCTTTAGAATGAATAAATAGGCACAGCATACATGAAAAACCGTGAAAAACACAAGCCCAGTTGGCTCTATAATTAACAACTGAGCTTCTGACCCAGAGGAAGGGCATTTAGCACTACCAAGTTCCAAGTACCAAGCAAATGGTGCCAACGTTCGGTGTATCTGAGGTTCAAGTCAGGGGAGAGTTTGTGGTGAAGGACCGACCAGGGCACAGTGGAGAAGACTAACACAGAACATGAAGCCGAACTGAGTCTTGAGATAAGCCCCAGTAATTTTGCCTGACTGATGAGTTCATCAGCTCCCTAAAGTCAAGCACTTTCAGGACTATGGAATGCAATAGAAATTTTAACTGGAGAAAAGGCCTTGGTTCTCTAGTAGGGTCTTAAAGAAAGTGACCAGGAAAGTCTCCAAAACAGGCTTGTTGTTGCTTTGCTAAGGTTTAGGTCAGATTAGGGGTACATTTCTTCCATCTTCTGAGGAGTGAAGGGAGGAATCCACATGGAATCTGGTTTCTATAAATAAAATGCACTTTTATATGCCACAGAATATATTTATTCCTCGTTTTGCTGATCTTACAGCTTCCTCGATAACCAAGAAGTTCATGACAAAACTTACAAGAAGCCCTTGCAATTACAGTTGTGTTTGTTCAACTCTTGTTTATTGTTGATCAAACACACAGAAGCTTCGATGTGCTGAGTCAGTCTAACATTAATAGGAAGCCTGCAGCAGGCTTAAATATTTATTCTAGGGAAATGCTTCTAGCTGGAGACGAGTTGGTGCCAATAACTGGGTTTTCTTCATAGACAGAGTACCCAGATCCAGACACCACCTTCAAGTGCCCCATAAGTGGGGACAGCTGAGGAGGAGGAGCTGGCATCACGGTGGTGGGCCACGCACCGGGACTACAAACCCATTTTAGTGTTATCCAAACCCAGCTTTCATGCAGGTTCCCATTTCACTGTCTGCAGCACTTTTGAAAAGGCAAACAAAGACCCAGGAGCCTCACTGAAACTTTACTTCATATTTTCACTTGAGGGCTGGCACTACATGTGCTAGTTGTGGGTAGTGGAAATTCCCCAAGAAGCCACACTCAGAAGGCAAAAGAAGAGATTTTCTTTTTACCCTTTCTATGTGTTCCTAGTTTAAAGAGCTGTCCTCCCTTTGGACAACCTTCCCTAAGGCAACTTTTCAACCTTCACTGTTTTGCCTTTACACTGTTATCAGTGGTGTCTGGAAAAAGCAAGGAATTCTGGCTTCTGTGGTAGATTCTTGAGCACGTGTGGAATAGAAGGTCTTCCTTTCAGTCTTTGGCCAGTGGGCGGACACTCCCACTGTGCTCTCAGGTCAAGGTGCATCAATTCTGGTAAGGCCTGTGCTGGAACTATGTGAACCAACCAGGTCACTTCACACTGGTTCTCAGCGCCTCCCTCTCCAAATATATTTTTGGTCTACCTACATTATTCAATACAACACTGTGGCTATTCTCTTTGTGGGCATTAGTGATAGATCTGGGTCCATTCTGGATCAGTGGCCATTGTTCTTTCTTTATAGTACTTGCTTCTGGTCATGAGGGGCCAGAAAGATGAGTACAGTGACCTGGATTTGATCCCTGGTAACCCTTTGGTCCCGAACCTACCAGGAGTGATTCCTGAGTACAAAACCAGAAGTAAGTCCCTAACATGGTCAGGTGTGACCCACCCCCTCAACAAAAACAAAATGGTAGTCATGAGAATTTGAGGAAATGACTGTATAAAATGTTTGGCCCTGCCTCTAGCACTTTAGCAGATATGAAATGGAAGATTTTATTGGTTCCACCCTCCTTAGGGAAACAGACAAGGGTGCTGGAGACCAGAAACTGGTTTCAAATATAGACATACAACAACATATGAATGGATAAAGAAGTTGTGTATAGGGTCAGAGTGATAGTACTGCCTTGTATGCAGCTAACAACGGTTTGATCCCTGGTACCCCATATGGTACCTGAGCCTGTCAGGAGCAATTCCTGAGTGCAGAACCAGAAGTATCCCTGAGCACTGCCAGATGTGACCCCAACGTTTCCTAAACAGTTGTTGTATATATATATATAACTGCTATATACATATACATATATATACAACAGTTGTATATATATATGTATATGTATATATATATACAACAACTGTATATATACATATATATGTATGCATATATATACATATATATGTATGTATGTGTATATATATAGTGAAATAGTATACAGCTAAAAAAAGATGAAATTTTGCAGTTTGCTGCAACTTGAAAGAGCTGGAACATCTCATGGTAAGGGAAGTCGAGAGGGAGAGAAAGAGAACACCAGATGAACTTCTTCAAATATGGTATACATAGAGATGAAATAAGGAAATAGATAGTATCAAATGATGGCAACCCCTTGGCCCTAGATTACTGAACTTGGCTTCACCAAGTAAGGCGAGAGAAGATTAAAGGAATGATGAGGTGGATTGGATGTAGCAAAAGGACTTTGGTAGAGGATTTTCACTTTGATTGTGGTGAGGCCAAGTAATTTTGGACAATAAAACAAAAATTTTTAATGCTATTGTAAGCATATGGCCCAAACAACAATAATGACATTTGAAAAAAAATAAGTTTGCCAAAGGAGTAGGGGATGGGAAGGGGAGACCTTGAGACATTGGTGGAGGGAAGCTGATAATGGTGGTGGGTGTGGTGCTTGACCATTAATTGTTTGAAACTCTGGTATTAATAGTACTGTAAATCATGGTGCCTAATTTAATATTGTTGGGAAAACAAAACTGGTTTCAATTCTGCTTTCCCTTTAGAGATGCATCGTCTGATTTCTAGTTTCTTTTTTTTTTTTTTTTTTTTTGGGGGTCACACCCAGTGATGCTCAGGGGTTACTTCTGGCTCTTCACTAAGGAATTACTCCTGGCAGTGCTCAGGGAACCACATGGGATGGCGGTATCGAACCTGGGTCAACCGCATGCAAGGCAAACACCCTTCCTGTTGGACTATCACTCCGGCCCCTGATCTCTAGTTTCTTCCACTGCAAAATCAGAATAAGAATATTTCCTTCACAGGGCTGTTATGATTACTCAATGGGTAATATTAGATTAGGTGGGATAAAAGAACAGTTTTTGGACACTCAGTAAGTTATCTGTAGTTGTTGAATTCTTTCTGTCTTCTCCCCCTGTTCCACTGATGGGAGAATAAAATGGAAAATGAGAGAAAGCACTTAAAAATGCTACATTATATTGATCTAACACTCAAGTGTTTCTTCTTCTTTAGAGAGAGCTATGGTACTGTGGAGCAATGGTTATGCCCAGGATCAGACTGAAGGGGCAGTATTTGGGGACTGGCCTGGGCAATCAGCTCTCAGAAACTCTGGAGATTTTTCTTTCTTCAGATACCTTGGGCCCAGTATCGATATTATGGAAAGAATTGAATCTCTGAAACAAACCTGGCTCAAATGACCCATTTCATCATTATGAGGGGCATTCTGCTTTATGCAAACTTCCTGCATCTCAGTCCCTCTTCTGTACAATGCAGATAAGAAAGCCTCCTTCGGAGGCTGTCCACAGTACCTGGAAGAGGTACCACAGTACCTGATGGAGAAATGATCAATAATTGATAGTTTCTCCTTTTCATATATTGTTACCAGGGATCCTAAGTGTGTCTGTTCACTAACCATGAAGCACGTGGCTAGAGCACCATAATTCTAGATTCCCTATAAGTCTTAATTTCCATTATAAGTGTCCTATGATAGACTTTGTATATGACTATAGTTTCTTATCACCCTTAGAGTAGAGCGTCAGGGCCCTCAAGGTTTCCATTTGATCAAGTTTCAGTGTTTCTTCACTTCATTTTCTACCTTTCTCCACCTTGAGCACTGTTCTTCTTTCATCCTGTTCTGCGCTCCTTAGGGCTGTGCTCTGTCCATGCTTTTCCGGTAAATTCCCTGTTTCCCTTTCAGTCATTTCTTCAAAAGAGTCTGGTTATTTGTTGGCAACTTTACTCCTTGTTGTTATTATTGTTTGTGCCACACCTGGCTGTACTAAGGGCTTACTTACTCCTGGATCTGTGCTCAGTGATTACTCCTGGGGAGATTGAGGGACCATATGGAGTGCTGGGGATACAACCATGGTTTAGGAGTATGCAAGGTAAAAGGTCTTACTCACTGTACTATCCCCCGCCCTTTATTCTCAATCACAGTAGTATGTTACCTCCTTTATATTACAGATCACATTATAATTATATGCATTTATTTACTTATTTTTTATGTGTCCTTCCTATTCGTTAGCTTATAAGCACTACCAGTATAAATGGCTCTATATATTTTATATCCAAATGGCCAGAGGCTACCATCAAATGTTTTCTATGAAACTTAATGATCCAATAAACACTAACCCCTACATATTGATTTGGGATTTATAAAAAGATCACTAAGGGCTGTGAGATTTATGAACCATTTGAGTTTACTGAAAGCTTACTCTGCACTCTGGATAATTAAGCCCAGTCCTATTTTATCATGAGAAAATTACCAGCCACAAAATAACATCCTGGGAACAAACTGGAATAGATGCTTCAGATGGGGGGACAGGGGACACCAAAAAACTGAGAACTTTCTTTTCAGTAGCCAGAAAGAGAAATGAGCCTACTTTTTTAAAAAACAGTTAGCCAACTCTTAGGCCATAATTACTCCTGTCTGCCTTGAGAAAGATGAGCCATGCTATGCTTGAGTCTGTTTCTCTGTTCAAGTAAATGAATTTACAACTACCATAAACATGAGTTTCTAGTATTGGAAGGACCAAAACCACTACAGAACTCCCAGATAAAATCTCACAAAAATGCTATCATTCAGCTGAAAGTACGGAGACTCAAGCCTGAAATTATTTCCCTATTTTAGAGACTATTTCACTAGTACTTCTTAAACACCTTTGGAAACACTTCCATTTGATGTTGGAGAACTTTATAAACATCAGGGCATTGTGAAGCATGAGGCAGTTGCTAAGTTTGAAATATTATAGGACAGCACCAGTTTAGGAAATAAAAATATTCTCATTATTTGGATAGGAACCAGCTCTTGAGTGATGTTAGGCACACGACTCACAACATCTGCATGTAAAGGAATTGTCGCTGCTAAGAATCTAGCTAACTGGGCAGGACTTTACACTTGGGATTTTCAATAAAGCTCACTAAGGGTTGTGAGCTTTACGAACCATTTGTGTTTATTGAAAGTTTGCTCTGACTCTGATTTTGGATAAGTAGGAAAGTCAGCAACCTTCTGCAGTAGCCTCCTGACAGGTCTCTCCTGACCGCGGTCTCCAGTCAGCCCTAATAGACACAGACATCACCATCAGACATCACCATATGACAATCAACATATTCCTCTGATCATACTCACTAAATTAGAGTCAAAACTCCTGTAGGGCTCTTGGGAGTGCTTCTCCAACCTTATGTCTAAACTTATGGTTTCTCACTCCTTTATCCAAACTCTTCTACCAGACATATAGATCATCACTTTCTCCTTCAGGGTCTCCAGAGCAAGTGCTCTACCCCTGAATCACATTCCCAACACTACCAGTTCTTTTATTATAAAAAAACTAGCACATTTTTGGTGGTGGAAGTTTAGAAATTTCTTGCCAACTTTGGGTGGTAAATCCTCTATGGAAGGGGACTCAGATCAATCTGGGGAAACTGGTCTGATTCTGAACCTCTGAATCAAGACCCTGCTGACACCAGAAAAGGACAGTGATCCTTGGAGCTTTGAATGTGTCCTGGATTCCTGACCTGGAGGCTGGGAAGCTTGCTGTAGGAGGAATTGCTGGCTAGCTGCCTGTCCATGAATCTCAAGGCAGAGGCTCTGAGACTCTGCCTTCACGGCACGCAGCAAAAACAGGTATAAAGGACCAGCATCATCCAGCGTTCTGGCTGCACCAAGGGCCCAAGTATGGAAGGTGCAAAGAGAGGCCTAGAGGTCAGTGTCCTGTTCACCAACAGGAAAGGAGTGATGAAACCAGTGTGAGCAATTGTTTCCTCCAGCCCATGCTGGACTGGAAAAAAGAGTGCCAGGGACTGTTCAAACCCTAGAGCTGTGGTTTCCAATCTCTTTACACCCCCTAAAATGGGGGAAAAACAGAAGAAATGACTGTTAAAGCAGAATTTAAAAAACATTTTTAAATAGAATTTTCTGATACTCATTTTTCAATCTAGTCTGATAAAATGGAACTTTTTACCCAAGCTTGCTACATGTTAAGTGGCAATAACTTTTTCATGGCCTGGCAGAAAATTTCTGTGGACTGGCACCAGTCCACAGACCAGTGGCTGAAAACCATCATCTTGGAGCCTAGCTTCTTAAATGGTAGGTTGAGACCCTTTGGTAGGAGGTCATGAAAAAAATGTGTTTGAAAATACATTTATGATTTATTACCAGAAAATGTTCATTTGTATACCAATTTTATGTGCCCAGGATCACTACACAGCAATTCAGAGACCCAGATACTAAGTATTAAAAGGTTTGGATGATCTCAGCCAGTTAATCAAGGTAGGGAACCACCAGCCAGATGTGATGGCCCGGCGATAAAGGTTGAACCTGTGCTCAGGGATGACTGAGGAAGCCTAGATCAGTGCTGGTTCACCCACACACTACAGAGCTCCAGGTCTGAGAAGTCAGAGCACCTGGCTCGCCACCAGAGCAGGAGTGGGGTCTCCCAAGTGGTGCTCAATAGGCCCAGTGTGGCCTCTTTGTTTCGCAACTCCAAGACAACCAGTCAACGGTTCAATGTAAAGGCCTGAGGATGTGGTGCTGCGAGGGGCCAGTGTATCAAGGGTTACCTGGGTCACCGGGAGGGGGTGCTCTGGGCTTCCAGGGTCAACCCAGCAATACTCAGCAGCCTTTTGTGGTTCTCGGGGGACCACAAGGGTTGGCTTCACGGAAGGCAAGTCTTTAACCTTTGTACTGTCTCTCCAGTCCCTTCGTTTCATTTTTACTTTTCCATTGTAGGGGAGAATTGGCACAGAATGAAAACAGAGGCATGTGTGAAAGGCAGGAGGAGGAAGTGGAAACCATCAGAGAAAAACACAAAGGAACGTCCTTGCCAGCAGAAAAACACCAGCCTCAGAGAGAGACAGCACTGGGGCGTTTACAGCAGAGGGCCGGAGAGGAGCCGCGAGCCAGCCTCAGAGGAAGCGCTGTACTCACCGAGTGGATGATGCCTTGCAGAGCCTGAAAGCCATCATTGACAGGAAACACATGATCCTTACTGTCGGCAATCCGGGCCAGCTGAGAACACAGCACATACAGACGGTCAGGCTGGGACAGAGGGAATTTAGGAAACTTCTGGGCCCAGGGGTTCCATCTACCTTTAAAATCCAGAAGAACTTGATGCCCTTCAGTGGGTTTCAGCTCCCTTTCCCACCCTTAACCGTCCTCTGTAATAAAGCTTAGCAGAGGCCTCAGTGGAGTCGCCCTGAAGGGTCAGCTTCAGCTCTGACATTTGTTTTAATACTCTTCCCTTGGAGTAGACAGGATTGTTTGCTAACTGAACATTTGGCCTGGCCTGATGTATTCATTAATTTATGTATTGTGGTGTATCTGGGGGGCAGGCATTGGCTCACTTTTCCCCCATTCACCTAAATTTTTGTTGGCAATTGTATTCATATAGACTCAAGTTTCCTTTTAGAGCAACTTTGTTTTTTTTTTTTTTTTTTGTTATAGATAATTTTCTTTTTTTTTTTTTTTTTTTTTTTTTTTAAGTATTTTATTATACCACCGTGAGATATACAAATAAAAAGATATACAATTAAAAAGTTCATATTTGGGTTTTGGTCATACAGTGTTCCAGCACCCATCCCTCCACCAGTGCCCATCTCCCACCACCAACATCCCCAGTTCCCTCCCCCTTCCCCAGCCCTGCTCCATGGCAGGTTCTTTTATTTCTTTCCCTTTCTCTCTCTTTATCTTTTCCTTCCCTTCCAGACTATGGATTACAGAACATACATTAAAAAGGTTGTCATGTGTATCCTTTTGCCTCTATTTAATGCTCAGTTCTAGGTTGGCATTAGTACCCTCGACTATTATTAGCACCCTGTTCCATTTTCTGTCTTACCTAAACTCCTGACTCCCACACGTTTGTGATAATTTCCACCTTTGACAAGACCTCCCGATATATGTTTCACTTGACCTTGGATATTGGTATCATAATATGTACATATATATTTATGCCATGCAAATAAATGCAGTCATTCTGTATCTGTCTCTCTCCTTCTGGCTAATTTCGCTCAACATATTACAAATAAATTTAGGCTTCCATTTTGAATGGGGTCCCTTATCTTTCCTCCAAACTCACAGAGCAAAGGACCCTGGTAACTGGTTTGATTGCTTTTAGTTTGCACAGCAGAGAATAGCAGGAGCAGCTGAGCTTCTACATTCCCCTATAAAGAAGCTGAGCTTCTATATTCTATATCGTTGAGCACCTATATTTCCCACTTTTTGTTGTTATATGATTTCTACACTCATAATCAGTGCCAGAAATTTTGCTTATTGCAAAAGTAACACACTGTTATTGCGATGTTATAGAAAACTAAATATCACAGTCATTGAGATATAATAGAAAACCCAGAGGTTGAAATCAAAGAAAAACATTACTTGTCTTCACTCTTCTCTCTTCTCACTCCCTACTACTTCTGTCCATCTGCCTGTCAGTCCGTCTCTCCCTCTGTCCATCTATTTATCCATCCGTTGGCTTATCTAATTCCTATCTATATAGCCATTTCTTCAATGTTTTTATTACAAATTATGGCAATATTAAAAAAATCTTTATGGAAATGTTTATCTACTTAAAAGGTGGACCATACTATTTCTACTATCTTGCAACCCTAGTTTATTCACTTAAAAATATTATGAATATTGTTGCATATCACTAGACAGAAAATGATTTATATTGAGAAGCAATTATTTGGGCTGCTAGCAATTTTTAAAAAAATTTTATTATACCACCGTGAGACATACAATTACAAAGGTGTTCATAATTGGTTCTTGGTAATACAGTATTCCAGCACCCCTCCCTCCACCAGTGCTCCATTTCTACCACCAATGTACCCCACCCTCCCGCACCCCCCAGACTGCCTCAATAGCAGGTACCCCCGTTTCCTCTCTTTCTCTCTCTCTGTCTCTCTCTCTCTGTCTCTGCATCTCTCTCCCTCTTCTTTTACACATTGTGGCTAGCCCTGCAGATATTTAGAGTTTATCACTTAAGTCTCTTTGTGTATATTCAATGGTGAGTTGCTAGCAATTTTTTAATAATTATTTATATATTTTTTTGCACATACTTCTTGACCACATGTCAATCATTTCAATATTTCTTGTATTAAAATGCATTATTGGGCTGGAGCAATAGTCCAGCGGGTAGGGCACTTGCCTTGCATGCGACTGACCGGGTTCGGTCCCCAGCATCCCATACGGTCCTCCGAGCACTGCCAGGAGTAATTCCTGAGTGCAGAGCCAGGGAGTAACACCTGAGCATTGCAGGATGTGACCCCCCCAA
Source organism: Cryptotis parvus (assembly GCA_021461705.1). Taxonomy (NCBI): domain Eukaryota; kingdom Metazoa; phylum Chordata; class Mammalia; order Eulipotyphla; family Soricidae; genus Cryptotis; species Cryptotis parvus. Next base: position 48,568 of record JAJIBD010006014.1, read on the forward strand.
AAAAAAAAAAAAAAAAAAAAAGCATTTTTAATGGGAGAAAAGGACTATCAGTCATTTACATAGAAAAATTAAATTTGTTAAAAGTTTTATAAAATGCACCAGTGTGTTGCATATTGGCAATTTAACATTTAATAAGAAAGTCAGTTGAGAACAATTTTAGTTTGAAAAATCAATTGCCCAAAAATTTAGAAATGGACTGGCATGGAACAACTTCTGTCTTAAAAGAAATCAATCAAGAAAAATACTGCCTGCATAGTCCACGTTAAAGACTCTCAAGAACATCAGCAAATGGCTTCATACTCCTTGCACGTGAGTAGTAATTTCCCTCCTGCTTAGAACTTCTGGATTTGTTTGTTTGTTTTGGGGCTATTCAGCACTGCACAGGGCTTACTACTGGCTCTTGGTAGTGTTCCAGGGCTCACCAGATGCAAGACAAGTGCCTTAACCACTGTAATTTCTCTCTAGTCCCTCTGCTTTTTATTTTTGTAAAAATATCTATCTACACAGTATTTGATGCAGATGTATAGATTATAAAAGGAAGATTAAAATTATCTACCAACACAGTATATAATACTGATGTATCCTCTGTAGTGAATGTCCATGCTTTCACCATTCACAAGCTTGAATAATCCCAAACTTGAAAATCTATGGTCATACCTGAGTTTCATTGAAATCCTTTACACCAACGCAATAAACAATTGCACCAAGATCTCGGGATCTGTTGGCCTGGGTCAGTGAAAGAGAAGACATTAGAATAATGATGCATACCTGCTAAATATATTGATATATGTGTATATATGTGCATATATAGTTATAGACCAATTCAACAAATAATTTTACATTAGAAAAAAATCATTTGGGGGAAGGAAAGAAAGTTATTAAAGAGAGAAACAGAGAGAGAAACAACTATAATTGTTGTTTATAGTTGTTTATAGTTTATAGTTGTCTCTTTATAGTTTCTCTAAAGAGAGAAATAACTATAATCCTTTTCTATTGGACTAACTTCAGTGATCAGTTGAAATTTTAGTTTATTTGCATTTTGCACATCTATTGTGTGCCAGACACCAAAAATAGAAAGGACAAAGGCACTCAGAGAATAAACATCAGATCCCAAAATGATGCATGGTGGACATGAGGGATGTGCCCATAGGAAGCACTGAGAGATATCTATAGAAACTTCAATAGATGTTTCGATGAAGATGATGAGAGACAAGGAAACTATAGCCTAAAATAAGCGTGATGCTTGAATATTCTGATACCTAAGTTTCAGCCCTGAGTCTCAGGATAGAAAACAAAAATTAGAAATCCTAAATATTTATTAAATAATTCATGGTAAACACATAGTACATGCTCAATACATATGCATTGATTAGAATTATATAATTTTGCTTTTTTTCTCTCAACACGCAGACTCACTAGTGACTGACTTTTGAATTCCAGAAAGGACAGAAACATATATCTTT
>JAJIBD010006015.1:0-55689 GCA_021461705.1 Cryptotis parvus
CCGGCACAAGACTGAATAACAAAAGGGAGGAGGCTGAGGAACATCCATATATCAGTGTAAAGGCAAAAAAAAGTATCTTTGCTTTCCTAGAATTGACCTGACCTAGATGTCTGATTATGGCAGTTAGCTTCATGCGAAGACGGTCAACATAATACAGTATTTTCAGGCAATGTGGAAAGCCCTACTTTGTATTCCTTCAAAAAGCAGACTCAAGACATGAATTTGGGTACAAAGATATTACAAGGGGCAATAGATAAAGCCAATAAAACTACTTTGAAGGAGTGAGGACCTGAGACTGATTAAAGGTTGGGGGGGAATCAAATGAAAGCCGATGAAAGGGTTACCATCGAGAACAATGTAATGAAAGCCGATGAAAGGGTTACCATTGAGAAAAATAATGAAAGCGATGAATGGGTTACCATCGTGAGCAATGTAATGAAAGCCCAGTTGAGATCCTCTGGAACACTGCAGAACACACCTCAGTGTAGGGATAATGGGACCCTTTACCCACTGCTGTCTCTGGTCAGAAATGACTCCTGTCTGGCTTTAGGCCTGCTACTGAACACCTCTGCCCTCAAACAGAAGCTCAGGGAAGCAGCTGGCGGACTGGATATCTAGAACTGTACGTAATTTCCAGGGTTGTGGGCCACATGCAGGAGTGGGCACCTACAGTGACTGCTTCAGAGGCTGGTGAAAAGCCCCTAAAGCAACTTAAAAGTGCCTGAGAAAAATTCAGAGTGTCAGAGAATACACTAGAGTTAGTAGTGCTTGAAAATCCATCCTCACTATGGCCTGCAAATCCCTCATGACAGGTATTTGCTTTTTCTTCTGACCTCCTCTGCTCCTCTCCCTGCTGGGCTTCTTTTCTTTCTCCAAAGTTCCAAGTTCTTTCCTATTTTCTGGCCTTTGCACCTGCTAATTTCTGCTGTCTGGAATGTTCTCAGTCTCTTTGCTTGACTAGCTCTTTCTCAATATGTAGGCCTCAACTAGGACATTTTCACAGAGGTGTTTTCTGTTAAAAGGACGCTTCTTGATCTTAGTTCTCTACTTTTCCCCCTTCTCATCTTCCCTCCTTCCCTTTATTAACAAATATGAAGGGAAGTTCCTATTTATTTGTCCACCGACTTGGAAGTATGTCAGAATTCATCATTTCCATCTCCAAATGCTGTAGCTTGAGCCCACAGTTCAATTTGTTGAGTTAGACACGATCTAGACACCAAAGAGACAATGGTCAGAAAGTCAAATATGCCCATCTAACAAAGAAGCTCTTGTTCCAGAAGCACGGGGGAGCACCTGCTCCAAAGGTAGCACGGAGCACTGTAGGGGACAGGGGGAACTGTCAGCATAAACAGAGAAGGTTCAGTTATTCATCACACCAGTTACTTGAGCACATTTGGGCACTGGACTTCAATCTATATTGAAAGCAAGGGACAACCACTTGGTTCTGTGTTGTCTCCCCAGAAGCTGGTATGTGCTCAATTAGCACTTGGTGAATGAGGGAATGAATGGTCCATTAAACCATCTGCAAGACAGGGATGTGGTTACAGACCAGGAAGAAGACAGCATTGCCTGGAAAACGTGCACAAGGCGGAAAAGAGAGGATACTTGGGGCTGACAAGATAGTACAGGCCTTGAACAGCCTTGCAGACAATCCCAGTTTGCTCTCTGGCACCATAAATCATCTTCTAAGCGCCACAAGAGGAGATCCCTGAGCACAGAGCCAGGAGTAAGCCCCAAGCACCACTTGATGTGACTCTAAAACAAGAGACCAGCGGAACTGCAGAGGGACCTGCCCAGGTAAGGTCAGGGAACACAGCCCTGAGTCCTGCTCACACCGACTAGTCTTGGCAGCCAAACCCACCTGGAGCTGCGCAGGACATGTTGGAATTCATTAGTTCCACCTCCAAATGCTGTAGCTTGAGCCCACAACTCTAAATTCCCTCTCTAGAAATTCAGGGGCCAAATTCTGGGGCTCAGAACAGGCCTCTGCAGTTTGGAGATAAAACAGCTTCCCCATACCAGGACCCCTTCTGGACCTTAGCTTAAGTCACCTTGGAATCCTTCCTTGCTTCCCGCACATACACAGTCTGAATTCTTCTGGCTCTGAGCCCAATGTACTCCCTACTGTGTGGCCTGACCACACTCCCTCTGGTCTTCTGTCTGGGGCAGTGTTATGTCAAATACTAGTAAAGGGAAGTTGTATCTCAGAGGCCAAATTCAAAACATAAATTGGTACTTTGGAATGGAATCACTCTGAGGGGCCCTTTAGGAAGGGGCCAGGATCTGGAAACCAGACCAGGTGGAGCTCTGGGAGACAAAAAGGGATATAAGAAGCCGCAAAGGGGGAGGAACCGCTTGGACTCTAGCCCTGGGCCTGCATTATCTGCACAGCCCAGTCCTGTCCTTGCCTAAGCTCCACCCTGCAAGCTGCAGGCTCATCTGATCCTGAAGCAGTCTGCAAGGGCAAAGGCCGCGAGTCCTGCGAGAACAGGCCTGGAACAGAACCAGCACAAGGCGCCATGGTCCTACCCAAAGACACCACACTATAAGTGACTGAAAATGTGTGTTTATATAGGTAGAAAAGAAGCGCAGAGTACTGTGAGGAAGCTGGAGCAGGGAGCCTGGTGGGGTCTCTGAGACAGGCAGTCCCAAAGAGCGGAGATACGTGCCGGGCCGAGACCTGTGCAAGACACTGCCCTCTTGCACTCGGGCCCTTTTCTGAACTTGACCAAGGGAAAACGCTGTTCCTTAGGTTGGGGTTTCTCCAGTGGACAGGACACCACAGAGTGAGGGAGGGAAAGGGTGGGGGGATGGCAAGGGTCGGAAAGAGAGCAAGGTCTCAGGTCTGGAGTACCCCAGCATTTCGCAGGCATCAGCCAAAGAGCTTGAGGAAACAGGGCTGGCAGTAGGGCTTGCCCAGCACGCTCCTGGAAGGAGCCCTTGGTGAGGGCGCAGGCAGAAGGTGCAGGTGAAGTGGTCGGGGGTGGAAGCGGCGGCCCAAGCGCCGACACGCAGCGGCCCATCACGGGAGGCCGCACGCGGGCACACAGCGAGCCGCGCAGCCGCTGGAAGTGCCCCCTCGCACAGCGGGCGGCCTTCATGCTCGAAGAAGCTGCCTCCAGAGAAGGGTGCGAAGCATTCCTGGGAAAGGTGGCGGGAAGAGGGCGCTCAGGCACCTGACGCGCCCGGCACCCAACAGCCCTGGCCGGGCTCTCCACTCCCACCCCGAGGGCATCCCGCCCCTCCCGCGTGGAACCCAAAGCAGCGCACCCTGCAGACGAAGCAGTCTGGGTGCCAGAGGGCTCCGAGGGCCGAGATGTAGTTATCCAGAATGGGTTGCTGGCAGCCCTGGCAGCGCGGGCGAACAGCTGCAGGAAGTCGCGGGCGGCAGTAGGGGCGTCCCTCGCGCTCGTGGGAAGCCTGGAGGACGGGTCGGCACTGAAGGGGGCCAGTGTGGGCCCGGGCGGGCTCCTGACCAGCCGGGCAGCCAGTCGCTGCCAGCGGGGAGGGGAGGGCCCTCGGACGAAGTGCGGGGACTGGCATCTCAAAGGCCCCTCGGCTTCTGTGCCAAACGCCGACTCACCCTCATCTCCGAAAGGCTCCCTGCAACTGACGCAGCAGAAGTGCTCCGGGTGCCAGTGCGTGCCCAAGGCGGTGACCATTTTCTGCGGGAGAAGAGAAGGAGATGGAAGGGTCCCCTCGGGCCGCTGTTCCTCCTGCTCCCGCCGGTTCTTCAGAGAATGGGTGGAAGCTACCGAGGCGGGACTAACAAGGGGCTGAGAGCCAGAGGGGGAGGCTGAGCGCGGGAGCCCGGGCGCGGCTCACGTGTCTGATGGGCTGGCTGCAGAGGCCGCAGCGTGGGGAGAAGCGCCAAAGTAGCACTCGGGGCAAAAGGGGCTCCATCCTTCTCAAAGAAGCTGCTGCCTCCCAGGGTGCTGGAGCAGCCGCTGCAGAGGAAGTGCTCGGGGTGCCAGGCTCGGCCGAGGGCGGTCACCACCTGCGAGTTTGGGAGTGGAGGAGAGCCATGGGCTGCTGCACCGTAAGGCTGAACCCCTTCTCAGATCTGTCTCCGGACATCTCTGGAAGCAGCGCCTCACTTTCCATAGCCTCACACCACAGTGCTCGAACTGTTATGCCGTGAATATGCAGTTTATTTTTCAGAAGAGATTATGTATATATAATATTTAAGATTATATATAACCTTATATATAATCTTATATATGATTATATATAACACATTCACAAAATATGATCTTATAAGTATATCTTAATGAAGGAAAGGTCCCATGAAGGCAAATTAAGTAGATTCCCCCAAAAATCACAACGCCATTATGTTTGGATGGGATTCGAAGTTCTGAGATGCAAGCAAGCAGTTTATTGGAAGTCTTTGAGTGGGGTCACACCAAGTGGTCCTGGGGACCTAGAGCTAGTCTGCTCTGGTAGCTCGAACTCAGCACAGTAGTGAGACTTTGTTTTCCTTCTCTCTCTCTCTCTCTCTCTCTCTCTCTCTCTCTCTCTCTCTCTCTCCCTCTCCCCCCCCTCCCTCTCTCTCTCTCTCTCTCTCTCTCTCTCTCTCTCTCTCTCTCTCTCTCTCTCTCTCTCTCTCTGCAGTGCCAAGGCCTGGCCAAAACACAGGACATTAGCAGGAGATAATCTCAGTCAAATACTGCACAGCTTTACAACATCAGCCATTCAGCCATGTCACAAAGCTGAGCCCAGAGTTCCCAGATCAGACACTCATGGAGAAGAAACAGAATTCGTGGTGCCTAAAGGATGGTGTGGGGAGCACCTGAGGACTTTATAAGGTGAGTGAGGTGAGAATGGGGAGCACCTGAGGACTCTGAGGTGAGGTTGGGGGAGCACCTGAGCACTCTGTGAGGTAAGAGTGGGGAGCTCCTGAGGATTCTGTGAGGTAAGTCAGGGAGCACCTGAGGATTCTGTGAGGTAAAGGTGGGGAGCTCCTGAGGATTCTGTGAGGTGAGGGTGGGGAGCTCCTGAGGATTTTGTGAGGTAAGTCAGGGAGCACCTGAGCACTCTGTGAGGTGAGGGTGGGGGAGCTCCTGAGGATTCTGTGAGGTGAGGGTCGGGAGCACCTGAGCACTCTCTGAGGTAAGTCAGGGAGCACCTGAGGATTCTGTGAGGTAAGGTAAGGGGTGGGGAGCATCTGAGGACTCTGTGAGGTGAGTGAGGTAAGGGTTTGTGTAGGGGATAGTGATGTCTGTCCACAAAAGAGTGGTAGCTGTACTGACACTCTCACAGGCCACTCACTGGCTGAAGGACCCAGATCTTCAGTGTCCTTATTCACAAAAGATGAGAAACAATAACAACCATGGCCCAGAGTTATTTATTAAAAGTTTGGTTTCAATGGCAGTTGGAAATGATCACTCTGGACAAGAACTGAGTGCTGAAAGGAGGCAAAAATTTGAAAAGAAAAAATCAAAACTCTGGTTTCTAATAAAGATGAGTGAGGGCCCACTTACTTGCCCAGCAATGGGTTTACTGCAGGAGCCACAGAGGCCCTTGGCCTGGGTGGGAACGCCTCGGCGGCTGAGGTCGGACTGCAGCAACCCCAGCATAGTGTCTAGGTTTCCCTGGCCAGCAGGGCCGGCTGACACAGACTCCTCATTCATGGAGCTTGGCGCTGGGGCTGGCTTGGTCCAGAGGCCGGAAGCTGCAGTAGAGAAGATATGAGAACTGAGTCTGTAAGACAAGACAACGGGCGATCTGGAGCGGCTGGGGGTCACACGCCAACACTGTCCGGCACCCTCTTCCCACCTGACTCACATGGTTCTGGACACGGAAGTCAGAGAGTGAAGCCATCAGTCTGTCCAGCTCCAGGGTGGCCGAGGTGGCAGAAGTCTTTGGGAGAAGAGGGGACGGGCTGGGAGGGCTGTGAAGACCACGGTATCTGTCAGCTCTCTGCCTACCAGAGCCCCTCCAGTAACTCAGACATTTCTCTTCTGGCCCTGCCAGTCAAACCTACAGGACAGATCTTTTCTTGTCCTTGGATGGGTCCTCCTCCTGCTCCCTGCAGCCTCCTTGCTGGGCGGGAACTGAGACATTATTTCATCTAGAAGGAGAGAGAGGGACTAGGCGAGCTGCCACCCTTCCTGTCAAGTTTTATGTGTCCATGCTTGGACTGTCTAGGAGCAGTCCATCCCCCTGCTCAGCCCCATGAAGGCCTGTCTTGGTACCTGTGATGTTGAACTGAGTAGCATTAAGTTCTTGAAGCAGCCGGTCTAGCTCACAGAGCCCTGAACCCAAGACTCCGCTGGAAGAGGAGAATGGGGGGGTGCTCCAGAGGCCACAGGCTTCGGGGACCGAGGCTTGCAGACCGTACTGGGAAACAAGGTAGGAGCCTGGGTTCAGGGGATGGGAACCCGAGTCTCCCCACCCCCAGTCCCCCACCCCCAGATTTTATTTTACTGAAGCACTATGAGTTACAAAGTTATTCATAGGAGGGTTTCAACATACAACGCTCTATTACTGATCCTACCCCTGTGTCAGTGTCCCCCACCAGGCTCCCTCTCCTGCCCCTCCCACCCCCAACCCCAGCCCGCCATCTTCACAGGCACCTTTCAAGTTTGGTTATTAGAGTTGGGTTCTGTGATTTCACTGTTGTTGACTCTGTGGCTTAGATATCGAGGCGCTCTATCATTTCACACCACTGAGGCTGGGTCCCCTTGACCTCTATCCCCGGCTTCTCATGTCTCTTTACCCAAGCCTTAATTGTTGTTCCCCAGCCAGTTCCAAGGCTCTCACCTGTACAGGTGATCCTTGTCCCCAGGGGCTCCCGGAGAGTCTCCAGATCCCATCTACAGAGAAGAGTTAGATGTAGGGTGATAGGCCTTGACGCCCCACTCAGGCCCACATTCTCCTAAGCCAGCATCTGATCTCACCTGTGGCTGGTGGCCATAGGGCAGGGAAGATGTGAGGGATTCTGGGGACTGTTCTTTGGGAACTCCTGCCTTTGGCATGTGTGAAGTGGTGGTCTCCAGATCAGAAAGCAGAGCATCTGCAGAAAGGCGTTGGGTGATAGGCTAAGTTAAGACTGGGAGAGATACAGGCTGGAGAATATCAGGGGATCCAAATGAGGCCGGAAGTGAGTGTGGAGAGCAAACATTAAACACTGAAAGGAGGGCGGAGAGGCAGCAGACGTTACAGCACTTTGCAGGCTCAGGGTTGGGTCCCCAGCACAGGCCCCTGGGCACAGAACAAGGAATGCCCCCAGAGGCAGGGGCAGTCCATCATTCCTCACCGTCCACCTCATCCCACCCACGTCACCCCCATCAAGAAAAAAAAAAGAATCAGAAGAAAGGACAAAGCCAAATGGAGAAATACAAGTAGAAAGCAAGGAATATTTGTGTACAGACACCCCAAATGACGCAAGCCCAGTCTCCTGGTTGTTGTAGCCACCTCATCTACTCTGATGCAACCAAAACGGACTCTTTCCCTTGGCCAAATTTGGCTCCACCACAAATTGCTCGACTGGCTGCTCGCCTGGCCCTTGCTCTCTGATAAGTGCTGTGAACTGCCACAGCCCTGAATCTGTTACCCCAGCTCAGCCATGCCCCCCTTCTGGAGGTCGCCGCCTTCCAGCCCAAACCAAAATCCAAAGAAGCCTTTGGATCTCCTCCAACGCAGTCGGCTACCACCACTCTGTCCCCAGATCCGGGTTCTCTGAACCCGTTTCCTTCCAGAACCTGGAAATCTCTAGCTGTGTATCTTAATAGCATCATGGTGGGACCTTCCCTTCACCTCTTACTGGCGTCTTGACCCTCTTCATCCGTTTCCCTCTGGACCCCGAAGACTAGATCCCAAACATCTGGAGGGGCCCTTAACTCGGCCAGGAACTTGCTTTTCCCTCCTGCAGCCTTTCCCAGGCCCGCCTCCTCCTCCCCTGCCCAGCTGCCCAAGCCGCCGCCAGGACCCTCTGCCTTCCCTCAGTCCGCCGCCAGAGCTGCAGGGGCGGGCGAGGGGAGGGCAGCAGGGAAGGCGAGGAGAGTCCACCAAGACAGGAAGGGAGTGGCAGGAAGGGGGACGTGGAGTCGGGAAGAAGGCGAGAGGAGGCGGCAGGGATAGGGACTCAGGCGAGCGCTTGGGGCCACCGGGATGGCGAGGGTCTGGGGACAAGGGACCCACTCACCGAGGTCCTCCATGGCGAGGCGCGAGCCGACAGCGCGGGGCTAGCAGGGCGGGGGCCGTGTCCGGTGGGGGCGGGGGCTGGGGGCGGGGGGGACGTCCGGGAGCTGGATCCCCGACTGTGACCATGTAAGGAAGCCGGGACCGCTGGGATGGGGTGAGCAATGCAGGGGGTACTGGGGTGGGGGCGTGTGAGGGAGGGAGGGCCACGGTACACCCAGGCCCACCCCGCCTGCCCGCCTCCGGAGTTGGCCACACCCCTGCCCGGGCCTCCGCCGCAGGGAGCCCCAGGCGGCCGTCAGGAAAGTGGCTTCTCCAGATCCCGCCTGGGATTCAGCATCCAGTTGGGGAGGGCCCTAATCAGTGTCCCGGGCCCTAACCTGAGCTCCGCTCCCACCTAGCTCTGCCTGGGAGCCCTGCTACGGACAGGCTCTGCGTTGGGGCCACAAGTCTAGTTCTAAGGACAGACTCCAGCTTCAGAGAGACAAACCCAGTGAAGCTTCCAGCAGGCAGAGAATGCCAGGCTTGGAAACACTGAAACCCAGGCCCAAGGCCCCTGCAGACCAGATTCAAGACAACACCCACCCCCAGCACCTAGAGGACCCAAAATGTTCCCTGCTGGCAACCACTGAGAAGCAACACAGAGACTGCCCCTCAAGAGACCCAGCACCGAGACCCGGGAGACTAAGGTGGTCAGGACTCTCTCGGAGACACAGATGGACACAATAAAGCTCTGCTTGGCAGGGCCTGGCTGTGAGCATCAAACCAATCACTTGACCACTTGAATCCCGTTATTCATCGATTTGCTCGAGCGGGCGCCAGTAACATTTCCATTGGACCCTATCACGTGCCAATGTAGCCCAATGGCATCTGGTTGATTCAGGAATAGGAAGAGCCTCAAACCGTTCCTTCAGGGTCTTTACAAGGAAGTCTGACCATCTTGTAGGTGGCGGCCACGTGATCTTTTGACATCCCGTGGGATCCAGTCGGTAATGGCTCTAGTCCAGGGGTTGTCTCCAAATCGCATTACATGTCCAGCCCATCTGATTTTCGATGCCTTGGCAAACAAGACAGCGTCCCTGATTCTGGAATAGCGATGGAGGTCAGAACTCCGATTCCTTCTCTCACATGAGTGAGGCATGATATAGTAATTTTTAAGTTGTTGATTCAAACCAATCAACAACTTAAAAATTACTGATTCCCAGAGCCGCCTCCTCAGTTCAATTTGATCAGAATTTTTATTTAGTTTTGGGGGCCACACCTGATGTTCAGGGATAACTCCTGGCAGGCTTGAGGGCCACATAAAGTGCCAGAGATCAAACCGGGGTCCGCTGTGCAGGGCAAGTGCCCTTCTCACTGTGCTATTGCTCCAGCCCTGGTCGAAATTTCTTTGTTTTTGGTCACACCTGGAGATGCTCAGGGGTTACTCCTGGCTCTGCACTCAGGAATTACTTTTGGCGGTGCTCAGGGAACGAACTAGGGTCGGCGCGTCAAAGGCAAATGCCCTCCTCGCTGTCCTATTGCTCCGGCCTCCAGATCAGAATTTTTAAAAAGTTATTTGGATGTTTGTTGTGCTTGGCCTAAGAAAGACCTGGGCAAATGCTCAGGGCATGGTGCTAGCAAATGTCAACCTTAGCCCCCAGAAGCTAACCAGCAGGCCAGCCGGGCTGCTGCCTGAACGTGAGGACCTGGAGGCCAGGCCAAGGTGACCTTGCTGAAAACTAAAGCTGCTTGAGTGGCAGACTAGAGCTTTGGTTTCCTCCGGGGAGTGATCAGAGACTCTGGAACAGTCCTCCCTTAGACAAACAGTATTTGGCTCAAAAGCAAAGACAGACCCAGACACCAAGGCCCCAAATGGGTGAAGGACATCAGAAAACATCAATGCCAAGACTTCAAATTCTGCCCCCCCAACCCCCTAAAAACAGAAGCCCCTTAGCTCAACGCTCTCAGCTGGGACCTCAGGTGAGGAGAGAGACTTCCTCTGGGACCCAAACCACACACAGAAAGTCTAGGAGCTCCACACTCCCCTGGGAGCCAGGAACCCCTACAGAGTAAGGAGCAAACTCCTACATAGCAAGGGTGGCCTGCACCGAGACAGACACCCAGGAGACAGCTGCTTGAAGCATGGCTGGGGCTTGGGGCTCCCAACAGAAAGTAGAGACAGCACATAAGTGGGGTATCCAATTCCGAAATTTTAATGTCAACTCCAGAAGGCCAGGCCAAACCCATGGGTTGCAGGTTATCTCGTGGGCTCCATGCCCAGACACTGGTCACAGCTTCTCACTTCTGGGTCTGTGACCATATAATCGTGGGATCAACTTGCTCCTCATTGGTTCATGATGGTGACTCGTCCTGACAGGCCTCCTCTGGCCACTCCGGGGCCTCACTTCCCTCCACAGCCAATTCCTCCTCATGTCCTTCCCAGGGGATGTCAACAGGCTAGGTCGTGCCCCTTGCTCTCCAACTCAACCCCCATTATTACAGCTACCAAAGTCTCTGTCAGGGGTTCTGTCTCCTTGCCTGCAGCCTCCACAAGCCTCGAAAGGGCTAGGGCCCGCTTCTGCAGGCAATGCCTGGGCCCCAGGGTCCAGCGGGCACAGTGAGCCGTCAGCCGGGGCGGCCCAGGCGAAATACCTCACCCACAGACTCTGGGCTGCCCTGGGGTCCCAGGTGGACACGGCTCACGGCCTCTTCTAGCTCCTCCTCCAGCCCAGGTAGAAGGAACCGCCCAGCAGCCTCTAGGGCCTCCTCAGCCTCTGAGCCCAGCAGGGGCTGGCCCAGCGGGGGACGGGACCCAGAGCTGCCCCACAGCCCCGGCAGCCATGTAAGTGATGCAGGATCGGCCACGCTGCGCTTGGTGACAGGCCTCGAAGGGGCACCAGGTCCATCTGGGCTTCTGCAAAACTTCCAGCTAGCAGGGCCCGAAAGAAAGGGGAGGCGGTTGCCGAGGCGGCTCGCTGAGCTGGGAGCCGCAGGCCAGAGTCCAGCAGGAAGTGTAGGTCAGGGGCTGGGCTGGGAGCTGGGCCCAGCAGAGGTCCGTAGAGACAAGGGGAGGGCGGGTCTTGCTCCAGGGGGAGTGCAGGGGGAGAGGCTGTGCTCACTGTGGGATGCAAAGGCCCTGCAGGCAGCAGAGGGAGTCCGCGGCGAAAAGGAAGAAGAGCGGGTGTGGAGCCGGTCGGGCCAGTGCTGCCAGGAGGACACGGAGGCCACCTTGGTCCAAAAGGAGCCGTCGCCAAAGAGAGGGGCTTCCTTTTGAGAGAAAAGGAAATCGTTCAGAAAGTAGGAAAGGGTGGGCTGGAGACAGCCAGCTTGCCCGCTTCCTGGGCAAGGCTCCAGGCTCCTCACCGACAGATGAAGGGCAGCGTGAGTGCACAAGCCACTCGGTCCTCAGAGCTTCCAGACAGCAGCAGGTGAGTGAGGGCGCCGTTCCATAAGGGGACTCGGCCTGCACGGTCAGGTTCTGAAGCAGCATCTCACCTGTGAGAAGGGGAGGTCTGGTCAGGCTGGGAGCCAGCGTGGGAGTCCGTGCAACACAAGGCTGCTTCCGAGCTGCAAGAGGGGGAGGACGGAAAACGCAGGGGAAGAAATCAAGGCACAGATTGGGGGAGAAGACAGGTGCTGGAGTGTCTGGATGCTGGGAAGCAGAGGTCCAGGACATGAACAGAACGTGGATGACCAGGAAAACAAGTCCAGCCCCTCAAGGGCTCCGTCTGAGTCAGCCTAGGATACTGCTGCGGTTCGGGAGGACATGACACCCGAGCCTGGACTCAGTCCACGTGGCCAGTGGGGACGTCATGACCACAGAACCAAGCGCAGCGTAGGTAAAGAAACGCTGACAGGCAGGAGTCCACGTTGTCAGCGTCAAGACTGAACTCAGGCTCTCTGGGTCCCAGTCTCGGTGACGGGCGGGGCAGGGCTCTGCCTGTGTCTAGCTGTGCATGAACGTCACCCTTCTGACCCTGAACCTAATGTCTGGGTGACAGGTCACGGAGAGGAGAGCGCCTGTGAGCAGCAAGGCAAGGGGTGTGGCTCACAGAAGTCCTAAGAGGGGGTTGGAAGAGGAGAGCCAGGGAGACATACCCAGCTCCTGGTGCTGGCTGCGCTGAGCGGGTCGGGCCTGTGGTGCTGGCCAGTCGTCTGGGGCGACTCCAAGCACAAGCCAGGCTCGCAGCAGGGCGGCACCGTAGCTGCACCACGAAGGCCTCAAGACAGGCAGGGTTGCAGGTGAGGCGAGTGAGGATGCGCAACGCACGCCGGGCTGGGCGGGCCTGGTGCGCCTGTCACATAAGCCAGCAGGCCACACAGAGCCGGGCCGGTCACCAGGGCCCCACTGGGGTCAGGAACCTGGGAGAAGCGCGACAGTAACAAGAGAGCTGGCCCTTCACGGCCCCACGGCTCCTCGCAGGTGGCTGGGCTGTGGTCTGGCGTGCGTACTGTGCGTGGCATCCTCAGTGGGGCTGGGCTTGGCCGAGGGCTGGCAGGCTCAGCTGGCTCGGACAATGGACAGTGTTCGGGAGACCAGTCAGGAGAAATGTCTCCTGGGCCTACAGCATAGCCCTCAGAAATCAGCCATGACCTGTGGAGAGGGGACAGAGGGGACTGGAATTAGAAAGCAGAAGAGGAGACAAGCAAAAGGAGGTGAGCCAGGGCGAGGATGAGGTCTGAAGAGGGGGTGGGGAAAAGAGTGAGAGGACACCCCAGCTTCCAGCAGCCACTGACGCCTGCTTAGAGCTAAGCAGACGTTCCGGTCCTCGAGGGCTTGTGTCCCAGAGATGAAGTAAACTAAAAGGGCATCTCCAAGGCCTCCGTGCTGGGACATGAGGCCCATGACTGAAGTGAAAAGGAAGAAAAGAGCCTCAGGAGGGGGAGAGCTGACGTCTCCTAAGATGGTGGCGGTGGCCTGCACCAGGAGAGTCAGGTGTGTGAGAGCTATGGGCGAAGCCCTGGGACGGCCCTTCCCTGTCCTGTTCCAACAGTGCTAGAGCACCACGGGCATACGTCGGCGTTCACGTTCCAACAGTGCTAGAGCACCACGGGCATACGTCGGCGTTCACGTTCCAACAGTGCTAGAGCACCACGGGCATACGCCGGCGTTCACGTTCCAACAGTGCTAGAGCACCACGGGCATACGTCGGCGTTCACGTTCCAACAGTGCTAGAGCACCACGGGCATACGCCGGCGTTCACGTTCCAACAGTGCTAGAGCACCACGGGCATACGTCGGCGTTCACGTTCCAACAGTGCTAGAGCACCACGGGCATACGCCGGCATCCACAGGAGCCTGACACTGTCTGAGCGCGGCTCTGTGCCATGCCAAGTCCCTCCCTGACTTCAGCTCTCCACAGGGCTGCTCTAGCTCTCACAGGGAACCAGACTTAGACGTTCACTTTGCAAGCCACAGCACCAGAGTAGAACTCCAAACCCACCACCAGTGTCTGCTGTACACATGACCTTCCAGTCAAAGCTCCCAGGCCCCAAACTAACTCTGGGACCCAAAGTGCAGAGGTGCTGAGGTGGAGCCACGGGAAGGTGGACTGAGGGAAGAGGAGCTGTTACATGGGCACTGTAAAGTGGTCATGTGTGGGGAGAACTGGGGTCGAGAGTCAGGCATGCTGACCGCTTACAGAAACAGTGCGGGCGGTGAGCGGGATCAGGAAGGCTTGAGCAGGGTGGACATGGCCCCTCGAGGCCCCTTGCCCGGGCGATAGGGACTCACCTGAGACTCCTGAAACTGCCAGCCTCTGGCCGCTCAGGGGTCCGCTCCTCAGGAAAATCCCAGGAAGCAGCTTCCCTTCCCTCTTCTTCCTCATCACCAGTCTCGCCACACAGCTGCCTCGCCAAAAGAGGCACAAGTCCTAGAGCCTGCAGCCGCCCCAGGGCTGTGGGATCATAGAGAAAGCCCACGAGGGCGGCCACGACACGAGGGTGCCAGGAGCTGGCGTGGGCATCCCGCAGCAGGGCCATCAGCAGCTCCAGGCCACCAGCATCCCGCAGTCGGGCTCGGTTAATGGCCTCTCGGCACAGCAGGCACACGGCCTGCACCAGGGGCTGCTGGGAGGCCAGAGTCACCCCCGGGGCCTTGACGCCGGCGAAGTTCACTCAGCAGCACTTCCACGCCCCCAGCATTGCCCAGTGCAGGCCGAACCAGGCCCTGGGAACAAAGGTTGGCAAGGACCAGGATTGCTGTCTCACGGACCACCCTCTTAGGGTGCGAGGCTAGACTGACCAGTGGGCCTAGCCCCCCCCCCACCCAGACTGAGCTGCTCTGCACAGGCCCGGGAGCAGCCTCGGCTCAACTCCAAGAGGGCCCGGACGAGGGCCAAGGTCAGTGCAGGGGCTTGGGGAGGCCGCCAGAAGCTCCGCTAGCGGGCGCACTGCCCCCTGCTGTGCCAGCGCCAGGCGGTGCTGGGGGGGAGTCGGCCAAGTTTCGGAGGGCTCGAACCACACTCTGCAGGCAGTCAGGGTCCTGGCAGGCTGTCAGGCTCTCAACAAGCAGGGGAACCGCCCCTGCAGAGTAAAGGGAAGAACAGAAAGTGAGTCAGGGAGACATCTGTTTCCCACTCCGGGCCCAGGGCATCTCCACCCCGTCTACCCCGGGCACGCTCACCTGCAGAGTGTATGTCTCCGCAGCTCTCAGGTTCCTGGGCCAAGTTTCCCCAGAGCACGGGCGGTTCTATTCTGGATGCTCTCTGTCTTCACACTCTGAAGAACAGTCACTACAAGAAAGTTTGGCCTTGAGTCTGGAAATCTTGAGAGGTTTTCTCTCATAAGTCACCTCAAGACCATGGAGCAGGCATCGAGGGCCAAGCAGGATCAATTCCCTTGCACCCCATACGGCCCCTGAGCACAGCACCAGGAATGAGCCCTGCACACTGACAGTGTGCCCATGTAACCTCCCAAAGGAACGTGGTCTCTGTAGGCAAGAGACGACTCCAGGTTTGAAGCACGTGCTCCACATCCAGGAATCCCAGGTTCAACCCTCAGTACACAGCTCAGTACACTCCTGAGTAATGCCAGGAGTGACTCTTGAGCACGAAGCTGGAGCAGCACTGAGCATCACTAGGTACAACTCCCCGAAAAGAGAAAGAATAATGCCTCCGAGGGCCAGGGTGTCTCCAGAAAGGGTTAATGCCTGCTGGGTGTGGAGAGCTGCCAGAAAGGTGCGGGGCCTTTCAGGTGTGAGAGCGGGAGTGAGGCTATGATGTCATGGAGTCCTGAGATGCCAGCCGACGCATCTGGCCTTGATATGGGACAGGGAGCTGCGCAGGGGTTTAAGAGCAGAAGGAATATGATAAACTCCAGCAGCAACAAGAGACAGGGTAACAAGGAGGAGAACAATGGCCCCACCACGGGCATCAAATCTCCACACACACAAGTGTCGGGGATGCCGCTGGGGTCCCCGACAGTGTCAGGACAGAGGTTCTCTTCTACCTCCAAGGACGCGGAGAACAGATGAAAACTCACGAGTCGGCGCAGTTCCAAAAAAAGGCTTTTAATAGTACAAAAGCTCTTCCACAGCAATCTAATATAATGAACAAACTCTAGCTCTGGTCCGAACTTAGACCATACAAAAGAGCCTAAGTCTCCCACCAAAGAGAGAGGATCTCACCCAAGATGAGTCCTACCCAGAAGGAGCAAAGGCCAAAAGCGAAGGGGCCTCAAGTCAGTCCCTTTATATACACCAAAGTAATCCAGGGAGGTGACAGGGAGGGTCATGTCAACAAAGAACCCTAAACAGAGTGTACAAGAGCAGTGCCACACCCTATTACAGGTATAAATAAAGGTTACACTAAGGACTAATCTCTTCTGAGATTATCTCTTATGTAAAACACTGGAGAGAGAGGGGGCTGATATAAAGTAATACATCTTAACTTCATGAGCTTCATGTAATCTAGATGGTACCCACAAGGTCCTTCTTATTATTATCTGCACCAGGGTGATTCTGAGTATCTTGTTCTCATGTACTGAAAGGGTCACACTCACCTGCTTAGAGCAAACTAGTATGATCCTTCCTCTAGTCTCAACGTAGCCAGGGTGGTAGTCTCCTGGTAAATTCTAACTGTCCCACGCTGGGTGCAGTGGGTATAAAGAGTTGCTGTGCCCAATCTAGAAAACATAGAAGTCTTAGTAGATGTATAAGTCAGAAGTTATTCAGAGTCAA
The DNA here is from genome assembly GCA_021461705.1 of Cryptotis parvus. Taxonomy (NCBI): domain Eukaryota; kingdom Metazoa; phylum Chordata; class Mammalia; order Eulipotyphla; family Soricidae; genus Cryptotis; species Cryptotis parvus. The sequence goes on from JAJIBD010006015.1 coordinate 16,303, forward strand.
GGTGACTTCTGTAAGTGCCACACCCTCTAGCAGTGTTTACATAGAAGAGAGGTCTCATTAGAATGAACCTTGGCTTAAATAGATTAAGCTGTGAATGGGCAAAACAGCAAAGCTCCCAAACTAGCTAAACCTGTCATCCAACACATGAGGAAAAGAGGACAGAGGTGAACAGGTTCCGAACAGTGGGGGCAGGCAGCACAGTAGGTAGTGTGTTTTTGCCTTGCAGGCTGCCCACTGGGGTGTGAACTCAAAAAACAGAACAACGACAAAAAATAATAAAATAAATGCACAATAGTGACTGAATGATGGACTTTTTAATTACCAAACCTGTAATTTTTCGAGGACTTATTAATGGGCAAAGTCTCTCTTCAAGCATATTGTGGTCCAGATGCCTTTATGCCAACCAAGGGTGTGGGGCAGGCGGGCAGTGGACAGGGCATAAGAACGTGCAGCCATCCCAGGTTCACTGCCCAGCATCCCATATGCTACCCTGAGCAATGCCAGTAGTGATCCCCTGGGTGCAGAGCAGGAGTAAACCCCGTGCACCACTGAATGTAGCCAAAAAATTTTTTTAAAAAAGCAAATAAAAAATACACTGTTTCACGTCAAAAATTACTATTTCAGGGGCTGGAGCCATAGCACAGCGGGGAGGGTGTTTGCCTTGCATGCGGCCAACCCGGGTTCAATCCCGGCATCCCATATGTTCCCCCAAGCACTGCCAGGAGTAATTCCTGAGTGCACAGCCAGGAGGAGTAACCCCTGAGCATCGAGGGGTGTGACCCAAAAAAAAAAAAATTACTATTTCATCTGTCTTCAAAGTTACCAGCGATGTAACAGCAGCTCTCAAATTCCATTTTTGTACAATGGCTACACAAGTCCTCATGGGATCCTTTTGGTATGGCACAGAAAAAGACTGGGCCCCTGGGGTGAGCCCAGAGCCACAGCAGAGCCTGGCAAGCTACCCACGGTGTATTCAATATGCTAAAAACAGTAATAATAATGGACCTCATTCTCTAATGAATGGAGACGTTACTGGCGCCCTCTTGAGCAAATTGATGAATGGGAAGACAAGTGACTATCTCATCAAAATTGGCCTAATTTAGTAGTTGGCAGGCAGATGTGTGAACTTCAAAATATTGCCACTAGGAGGCGCCAATTTAGTTGTTAAACAAGTTGTTATTTTGCTGAAATAGGAATTTGTTTATCGAGTCAGAGTTCTTTTACATTTTGTTTTGGGGACACGCCTGGCTGTGTGATCCGTGCCGCCACGAGCAAGGTGGACCTTACTACTGTATCCTTCCAGCCCCTGTGCTAGTTCCGATAATTCCTAATACCCACTTTTTATTTCCTTTCTCCGTACTCAATTCTATGCGGTTGCAAGGAATACTAGCCCCAGGGTGGTGTAGTATATTGCAATTGCAGAAGCTCACTTTTTTTTTGTTTTTACATATCTTTTAACTTTATTTGGTGGTAGGGTGGGTCACACCAGCGGTGTTCAAGACTTACCCTGGGCTCCTGCTCAGGGATCAGTCTTGCTGCCTAATCTTCCTGCACATACGGGGCCCAAAAACCCACTGAACCAGGCTCTGCCGGGTGCAAGAGCAAAAACCCACTGCATTCTCTCTCGGGCCTGAACTCACTTTTCAAATGATTACGCCCTGACTTCCAGCTCACCTAATATAGGGTCTTGCATGGGGCTCAGTAGGCACCATGGGTCTGCTACGAATGTCGGTGGAGTGTATGAACCATCTAAAACAGTTTTGCTTCCATCAGAGATGTGAGGCCGGGGGAGGGAAAGGCAATAACCAGTGCCAAGGTAACGGCTGTAAATATCTATCTGGGAGGGCTACTGCCATGTATAAAGAGCGCCATAATGTCAAGGGGGTCTTCATGAAATCTTCCTTCCAGGCTAGACACAATGAACTCAAAATTCCGCCTAGATCCAGGGAGAAGAGTGGTGTAAGTGCAATTCTTCTAGGAAAAGCGGGAGGCGCACTTACCCAGCGAGAGAATTCCTCCGAGTCTGCGCACTTCAGCCCTGCACGCCCCTTCGGTACAGCAGTTAGCGAGGATGCTGAGCGCCGAGTCCAGCGTCTTGCGCAGGCGCGAAGGAGACGCAGACGACGCCGCGGGAGGGGCGGGGCCCGGCGCAGGGGCGGGGCCACCAGGAGCCTCTACTTCAACCGAGGGGGCGGAGCCGGAGCCAGCCTGGAACGGGGCGGGGCCCGCTGCTGCCGCCTCGCCGTAGCAGCGCTAGAAGTGGGCGGAGTCCGCCGCGTGCCCGGAAGCGTTCGATTCCCCCGTTGCCTTGACGTGGCGCTTGCGGAGCGCAAGGAGCGCACGGCCCAAGAGTGTCTCGTTGGTAGTCGTTTCCTTCCCCCCAACGAGACATTCCCGGCCGCCGCCGTGAGCTGCGCGAGGCAAAATGAGAGCGAGTCCATGGGGACCGGCTTCGCCGCCGCCATCTTGGCCCAGGCCTCAGGCTCCGCCCCGTTCCGCTTGCCCCAGAGCGGAACTGGGCGAGGGCGTGGTGTGGGCCCTCCTCTCTGACGCTCCGTGAGCAGCGCCGGCAGCGCTGGTGTGCAGGTCGGAAGTTGTAGTTCTTGATCCTGTCAGTCTGATTTTTGCACAATCGCACAAGACACATGGAGAGTAATGGTCAAGCTAATGACTGGGCAAAGCCAAGAGGCACGTGCGATGCATTTGAGAGTCCGCGACCCGCCCAGTTTTAGGACATTAGGAGACTCATGGGGCATTCACAGCGAGCCCGTGCCCCTAGAGCCTGTACACGCGGTCCGGCTTCTGTGATTCGATGGTGCTACCCCAGCGACCGCCTTCAGCCTCGCTTGGACGTCCGGGTGCGATGGCCGTCACTGCCTGCGGGCCTCGAGCCAGGCCGAGATGTCAATTGCTATCAGCGGAGGCATCTGGGAGCACGGGGGTGGGGGTGCAGGGCCGTCCGCGGTGTGTTTCGTCCCGCGTAGAGAATGCAAGGGTTAATCCTACCGAGACGTTCGCGGCTGCTTCCTAGAGCGACGCGGGCTCAAGGACTCGTTTCCGGTGCGGGCCTGAGTGTCGCCCCCTCTGGTGCCGGGAGCGAGCGCCGGGAGCCGAGTGCCCTCGCCGGCTGCCTGTCCGCGCCGGAAGGGGCGAGTCTGGGAGCCGGAGGTCGGGGTCGAGAGGAGCCCAGACCCACCCCGCGCTGTGGAGTCGGGCGTCGGGCCGTGCTGCTAGCGGTCGGGAATGTACCGCCGCCTGCGAGGAAGAAGCCCGCTTCCAGGACTACCCGACTCGTAATCCCCGAAGTCTTAAGAGCTCTGGGCCATGTGTACCGACCCAGCGCACCTCGCCGACAGCCTTCACCGCCCAAAGCCCTGGTAGACGACAGCCTTGTGCCGTCCACAGCATGGTAAAAACTTCCCAGGTCTGAGCCAGCTCCTAGGCGGGAGACCGTAGCTGATGGTGCTGTGGCAGTTGCTTCAGCCTCATCCACTGCATTGTCCCCCCCAGAACTCATCTGCACAAGATGGTCAGAGCTGAGGGTAGTTACAGCCTTGGCTGAAACCAACCTCAGAAGGGAAAGGGGAAATCAAGAGATGGTTGTTGAGGCTGAAGCCCCTTGGCACAGCAGATAAGGCGCTTGCCTTGCATGCGGCCAACCTGGGTTCGATCCCTGCATCCTGTATGACCCCTAACCCCATATGGTTCCCCCAAGCACCGCCAGGAGTAGTTCCCGAGGTGCACAGCCAGGAGTAACAACCTTGAGCATCACTGTGACCCCAAAACAAAACAACAAAAGCAATGACATTAAGTAATTAGATTAAGTCTTGCCTGAGCTATCACATGGAAAACTCGACTGGACCACAATTCGACTGGACCAAGCTGCGTATCTTTTTCCTTAGCTGTAAACAAAGGGACATTCCATTCCAGGTTTAATCACTGAGTTATGTCCACGTGTATGAAGAATTTTATACAAACTTGCCTCAGGAACTTGAGAGACAAGATATACACAGATTTCTAGTGACAAATATAAACACAAGGTTAGATAGGTTGCCAAAACTGCAGGAAGAGGGAATGTCTATAAAGATCAGGCGCCCTGAGGAAGTGTGCCTTGAACAGGATTTTAAGTTGGTCTGGGGTGTTGCTCAGTATAAAGCATGCCTTAAATTTGCGAGGCCTTTGTTTCTGGAAACACACTGATTACAGAGTCGTTTTAAGACAACCCCCTTCACAACTTTGAGGAAAATACACCTACTCCAACTGTCTTATCCTGGGTACCCCCTAAAAGGTATCCTGAGACAAGGATCAAATGGGATACTATTTCTTGGAAGATGAAACCAAAAGCCCTGGTGGTAATAAAGCAGGAAAATGAAGGAACATCAAGTAGGTTGCAGAGGATAAGGCATGTACCCACATTCTATCCCCAGTCCTCCAAGTACCGCCAGGAGTAACCCCTGAATATCACCAGGTGAGACCTAAAAAGCCAACAAAAGGGGGTCAGAACAATAGTACAGTGGGTACAACTTTTACCTTACGAAACAGACCCAAGTTTGCTTCCCCACATCCCATATTGCCCTGCTGATGTCAGTGGGTCCCACAGGTGGCTTATGCGAGGCAGAGAAGACAGAGAAAGAGTAGCGTTCTCCTGATTTGCTTCTGCTGCCCCAGGACCAGCTGGGAAAGCTAGGACTGATAAAGTCTGTGATGAGCCCCTATAAGGCTCAGACCTCAAAGTCCCATACCCCCATGAGGTGGCTGTCAAGCCACACCTGGCATCCTTTTGGTCTCTGCATGGGAATTTAATCCCCACCACCCAATTTCTCAGGGAGACATGGACCCAAGCTAGAGCAAGGTGTTGCTTTTTGCAGGAAAAGAAAAGTCAGCCCTAGGCCTTACCTAGGCCTTATAAATTCTTGTCTCCAGAAAAGAATTTCAGGAGAAGACGAGCAGTGAAGCAAATAGATTTTATTCGGAGGCTCTTTAGGCAGGGGAAGTAAGGAGAATAGAGAGAGACAGAGACAGAGAGAGAAAGAGAGAGAGTATGCAGGCTGTGTGGGCTTCTCCAAAGGCAGAGAGTGAACAGCTTTTAAGACAGGGTTTTTATCACTTGACCTGAAATGTTCTGGTGTCTTCTGCAGCCTGGGCTGTTGAGGGTTAATTGAATTATGGCTGGGCAGTGACAGTTGATCCAGTCTCTTCAGGGTCTGTTGTAGGGGAAGGAGTTATCAGGTCTTGATTTTTGCATCCACGGGTGGGTCAGGACAGCATTAGGGTTAGTAACTGTTTTATTCCCAGACTATTCATTGCCATGGGACCCTTCCCTGTCTGCCTGCCTACATCACCCCAGTCCACCAGGAGTGATCTCTGAGCACCTCTGGGTATGGCCCAAAAAACAAACGAGAGAGAGAGAGAGAGAGAGAGGAGAGAGAGAATAATTAATGCCTGAAAATATCTTAAAATCTCTGACTGCTGCAGGTTGGCATATTAATAATCCAGATCCCAGAAGCTGTGGATGTTTCTCAGTGCTATATCTTTCACATGTATGGAGGTGGCTGTGAGTTTTATACCTGGTATTGTCTACCACACCGCTCCTAAATGAAGTCACCTTAAATAATTTCAGGGAAATCTACTCTTCTGTGTTGTTCCAGGAGTCCCCACTGGGATTCAGCTCTATTTGCTCACAGTAGCAACATGCTTTTTCCTGGGTTGACCTGGGGGCTCAGGGTAGAATGATGCTTTGAACCCACTGGTGAGCATCTGCATCAGCGTGTGGCTCATGAAACTGCCCTGGGAATTCCTGGAGCTTGCCCAAAAGCCCCTATTTCACAACCGTAGGCCCTGGAGCAGCCTACCTTTATCCACACTAACCTAACCTCCTTTACTTTACTAAAATGCCACCCCCAAAACACATGTTGGGCACAACTTCACCGGCCACTTTGGAGACTTGAACCTCGCCTGGGAGCACCCCCAAAAACTTGCTTTGGTTTTCTCTTTTCCCTACCCACCCCAACTTTGGTTTTCTTTTCCTCTCAGCCTTTTCTGTGAAACTTTTCTTTCCTTTCCTTCTCTGAAACTTTTCACTTCTGAAAGCAGATGGTTAATCTGAAGGCCAGAGAGAATCCTCAAATGGTCAAACATTGGCCACAGAAGTTGGTAAGTATGAAGATTTTTGAGCAAGAAATCTTGAGGAATTCACATATCCTGATTATGCCATTCCTCACTTTTAAACTTTTATGAAACTTCCATTCGATATCCCTCCCAATTTCCTATAATCATTAAGAGGTTCTCTTGATTATGTCAAAGAACACTTCTAGCTCTTTATTGACACAAAAGTTAACTAACATGTGCCTTCCACACAACTTCAGTACTGCTTCAGGAGCTTGGGTGGACAATAGCTCCTACAGAGAAGCATAAAAAGTATAATAATGTGGCCAAGAATGCAGGATGTGTCTGTTGAGCACACACACATACATACACACATGCATACACACGCACACATATCACTTACCACTCCAAGGTCTATACACTTTCCTAGTTTTCAGCATTTCCCTCCAGACCTCTTGGTCCTCCACTTTCCTAGTGAGGACATAATACAACTGATACACCTTTGTTTTTCAGTTATTATCTGGTGACTGCAATTTTGTTAGAAATGAGTCTTCAGATAAGAGCAATTTGCTGATAGCAGATTGTAATCTTAGTAATTTACTTGATAAACTTTCAGAGGACTTGGTGCACTGTGGATGACTTGGTTGTGATGACTGTGGAGTCTAGTGGGGCCATCAGTTTTAGTCCTACACTAGTGTTCAACTAATTACCCATCAATGCTAAAGGGTCATCAGTCCAAGAAGACTAGGTAGAGAGAATCATCATAATGCAATTCATGAACAAGTTAAAGAAAGCATGATGGCAAAAATTGAACCAAAACCCCAGGTATCATATCTAAATGACAGGTCAATTTCTATAATCAAAGGCAGTAGCTAGGCTAAAATATTTCAAGGTCCTGTATCTGGAGCAAAAGCAATTTCCTTCTTCCCCACCTGAGATCAGGAAGAAACCTGAACACCAAAACTTAGGGATTTCTGGCAAAGACTTGAGAGTAATTTCTCTCACTTGACCACTTGATCACTTGAATCCCATTATTCATCGATTTGCTCGAGTGGGCGCCAGTAACATTTCCATTGGGCCCTATCACGTGCCAATGTAGCCCAATGGCATCTGGTTGATTCAGGAATATGAAGAGCCACAAACCATTCCTTCAGGTCTTGACAAGGAAGTCTGACCATCTTGTAGGTGGGCGGCCACGTGATCTTTTGACATCCCGTGGGATCCAGTCGGTAACGGCTCTAGTCCAGCGGTTGTCTCCAAATCGCATTACATGTCCAGCCCATCTGATTTTCGATGCCTTGGCAAACGAGACAGCATCCCTGATTCTGGAATAGTGACAGAGGTCAGAACTCCGGATTCCTTCACTCAATTGAGTGAGGCGTGATATTCCAAGCATAGCTCTTTCGATGCCTCTCTGGGAGACCCGAATAGCATTCTCATCCTGCTTTCGTAGGGCCCAGGTCTCTGAGGCGTATGTTAATGCAGGGAGAACGGTGGAGTCAAAGAGATGTGCCCGGAGCCAGAGGTTCTTTGTCCTTTTTAGCTATTTCTTCGATGCCTTTGAAGGTATTCCATGCCACTCTCTTCCTGCGCAGCTCAGGTTTTAGGTCATTCATCATGTTGACTTCTCGACCTAGGTATACATAACTGCTGCATTCAGAGATGTTTGTTCCATTGAGAGTGAATGGGGCCTCAGGAACTAGTTCATTTCTCATGAACATAGTTTTCTTCAGATTCAGCTGTAGATCTACCTTTCAACATTCTCGGTTAAAGTCAGCCAGCATTTGTGCCGCTTGGCCAATGTTTGGTGTTATTAGAACGATGTCATCAGCGAAGCGGAGGTGGTGTAGTTGCCGACCATCTATCTTCACTCCCATTCCTTCCCATTCTAATTGTCTCATGATGTTCTCGAGGGTGGCACTGAAGAGTTTTGGTGAAATGGTATCACCCTGTCGAACCCCTCTTTTGACATCAATGATCACTTCTTTGTAGAATGGTAAGATCCTGGTGGTGAATCCGTAATACAGCTCACGAAGGATCTTGATGTATTGGGTTTGAACACCCTGTTTGACTAGGGGCTTCGATGACTGCTTCAGTCTCCACAGAATCAAAGGCTTTCTATAAATCAATGAACGTGAGACAGAGCGGCATCTTGTACTCCCTACAAACCTCAATGAGCTTGGTTACTGTGTGGATATGGTCGATTGTGCTGAATCCTTTCCGGAAACCTGCTTGCTTGCATGGTTGTCCATCTAGTGTTCTGCTAATCCTGTTCAGGATGACTCGTGTAAACAGTTTGTAGATGACAGACAACAGGCAGATGGGGCGATAGTTGCCGATGTCGTGAATGTCTCCCTTCTTGAACAGTAGAACTGTCCTGCTGGTTTTCCATTGGGGAGGGCACCTTGCATTCGGACAGGTAGTGTGTGAAGAGCCGAGCTAGTGTATTGATGAGTACCGACGGCAGATTCTTCAGGTGTTCGGGTCTGACTTTGTCTGGGCCTGGTGCTGTTCCCTTCTTTATCGACGAGATGGCATGTCGGATTTCAGAAGGGAGAACGTTGGGAATGACACATCCATCCTGTGGAATTTGGTATGTGGACAGGTGGATGTGGCTATCAAAGAGATGTGAGTACAAGTCCTGGATAATCTCCATTGCCTTTCTGGAAGATGTGATAGATCCATCAGGGCGTCGGAGGGCAGTCATCTTGGTCTTATAGTTGGCAAAGGACAGGCGGGCAGTGCGAATACTTTTCCGGCTTCTGCTGCATCTTCCAGTATTTCTACTCTTCTGTCTTTTTAGGTCTGCTTTTATCGCTTCTCTGCACTGTTTACCAAGCTTGGACGTTAGCATTTAGTCTCCTGAGGCTCGCGCCTTGCCACGTTGGCGAATGAGCTCAAGAGTTTCTGAAGACAAGCGTCCTTTTTGTGTCTTTCCCTCTCTCGGCATTGCTGGCGGGGACGACAGCAACATTGGTCAGACAAAACCAGTCGATTGAAGATGATGTGGTCAATTTCATTGTGGAACTGTCCGCCAAGGCGATTCCCCATATCCAACGTTTCGCTTCAGCCTTCTGAAACTGTGAGTTCCCATGAATAGTCTTGGTGGACATGATAAACTCAGATAGTCTCTCACCCTGTTCATTCCATGGAACAAAAAGGGTGGAACAATTTCTCTCACACTGCTTTATTTATTTATTTATTTATTTATTTATTTATTTATTTATTTATTTATTTATTTTTGCTTTTTGGGTCACGCCTGGCAATGCTCAGGGGTTTCTCCTGGCTCTGCACTCAGGAATTACTCCTGGCGGTGCTCGGGGGACCATATGGGATGCTGGGGATCGAACCGGGCGCGGCATGAGCTGGCCACGTGCAAGGCAAACGCCCTACCCCTGGGCTATCGCTCCGGCCCCATCACACTGCTTTAATATTTTCATTTCCACCAAGCTTTCCCCCTCACCCCCACCACTCCTATAGTCCCAGCTCGCCACCTCTTGAAATGTTTCTTATAGCTATTTATTTATTTTTCATAGGGGCCATATAGTTGTATATAAAGCAGAATCCAAGAACTGCTAGGAACACAGCTGGCTGTGCTCAGGGGACCATATAATGCCTGGTACTGAGCTTAGCATGTTCTTTACTGCTTGAGCTATTTCCTTAGCTTTTTTAAAAGCTTTTTTTTTTTTAAAGAGCTTTAGGTCCCTGACCACCTCAGGGTACCCTTGATTCTGCAGTTTTCAGCACTATCCAGAACCTGTGACAGCACCAGATTATTATTTATCCTACAAGTACCATGTACCAGGTACTGTTTTAGATTCTTTCAATCTTTTTCATCATTAAAAACAAGTCGAGGGCCGGAGTGATAGCCCAGCGGGTAGGGCATTTGCCTTGCATGCGGCCGGCCCATGCCGGCCTGGGTTCGATCCCCGGCATCCCATATGGTCCCCGAGCACCGCCAGGAGTCATTCCTGAGTGCAGAGCCAGGAGAAACCCCTGAGCATCGCCGGGTGTGACCCAAAAAACCAAAAAAAAAAAAAAAAAACAAGTCGAGCTAGGGGTAAGACATTTGTTTTAAAATATGGAACAAATTCTACTAAAATTTTTATAGAACCATAAATGCACTGAATAGCCTAAACAATCCTAGGAAAGCAAAAGATATAAGGCAGTAATTCCCAAATTTTTTTTAATTTAATTTTATTTTTTAAATAATTTTTTAGGGCCACTTCCTCTCGAGGTGTTGCAGATGTGGCTGTGGTGCCCATCTGCTTTGGCAGGTGGCAGACAAGAGATAGGCTTGTCTACACCACCAGGGGCTCTGCCCTGTGGGCCCTGGACGGTGTATGGTCTGACATAGGAAGAACAGTGCGTAGCTGCGCAAGAGGCTTAGATAACAAAGTAGGCTAGGACCAGGTCCTTCCCAGGATCTTTCACATCTGTACAACAAAATGATCATTGTAGTTTTAACAAACTGGGGAGGTTGATGGGGAATGAGGAACTATAATGTCACATTAGAAATCACTACTGAATATACACATAGATAATTGCATCATAAACCGTAAGGCAAGTCACAAGGTGTAGGAGAAGAGAGAGAAATACAGGGACAGAAATAGAGATAGAAAGATGAGAGACTCAGATGCATGAGGGGAGAACTGCCATCTGGCTCTCCCTTAGCTCAGCTGACCATGAGGCTCCCAGGAGGCATGATGGGTTTTGGGAAGTGGGCCCGTCACTTCTGTAGGGCCTTGGAAGCAGCCGGATGAGACTCCTCACCATAATAGCCACCATTATCATGGTCCGACCCCACAGCTCATTAGAATCAACGCAAGAGAGATGGGATCTCAAGACCAGCTCAGAGCAGCCAAGTTCGAGCCCAGGTAGGTGGCTCTCGGAGGCAGAAGTCACTGGGTGTTCCTGGAGATGGAGCTGGGGCACCCCTTCCCCTCTCTGACCTGTCCTTGAGGCCTGGTGGCCCCACCCACAAACTGCCTCAGGGCTCTCGGGCATGATGCAGAGACTCAGAAGCATGGGGGGAGAGCTGCCATCCGACTCTCCCCTAGCTCAGCTGACCATGAGGCTCCCAGGAGGCAAGATGGGTTTTGGATGTTGGCCCATCACCTCTGTAGGGCCTCGGAAGCAGCCGGATGAGACTCGCTCACCATAATAGCCGCCATTTTTTGTGGTCCAGACCCGGCACATCAAACTAGTGGAACCAATCATGTTCTAGAATATATTACAATCTACAATGTGTAAGAAAGGGAAGCAAGGAGAGAGAGAGAGAGAGAGAGAGAGAGAGAGAGAGAGAGAGAGAGAAAGAGAAAGGAGATAAAGAACCTGCCATGGAGGCAGGCTGGGGGAAGGGGAGGGAGGTGGGGACATTGGTGATGGGAGATGGGCAGGGGTGGAGGGATGGGTGTTGGAACACTGTAGAACCAAAATTCAAACATGAACATCTTGTAATTGTATATCTAACAGTGGTATAATAAAATATTAAAAAATAAATGATCTTTATTAAAACACTGTGATTAACAAAGCACAAAGTTTTTCATAATACAGTTGTTAGATTCATCATTCAACACCAATCCCACCACCAGTGGAACACCCTACCACCAAAGATCCCTCATTTCCCAACCATACCTCATCCCCATGCCTGCTCCCTCAGCTGGCACTAATAAAAGTCATAACTTTCTTTTTCTTGGTTTGTATGGGCGAATCTGGCTGATTTCTGTTCTTGCATTTACTTTCTGAGTTTCTAGAATGTGGATGGTTTCTACCAGTTTGAGATACAGTGTGCCTTGGGAGGGCCAGTAGAAGCTCTACCCTGTGCGTCTGTCTCTGGATCTGGACAGTCTGGAAGTAGTTTGTGGGCGGGTCCACTGGGAATCCTGGATGGGACAGAGGTAGGGGAAAGGCACCCCAGCTCCATCTCCATGTAAGCCTAGTGACTTTAGCTGCCAAAACCTGCATACCTGGGCTTGAAATTGGCTTCTCTCTTGGGTGGGTCTCTGATGAGCTATGGAGTCCAGATATTGAAAATGACTGTGATTAAGGTGCATGAGGCTCCTCTGGCTTCTTCCAAGGCCTTATTCGGGTGGCAGGCCAGCATTTCCAGACTTTGAACTGTACTACAAACCTAACATAACCACGACTGTATGGCACTGGTATAAAGATAAACCACACCAATGCAACACAATTGAGAGTTCTCACTCAAGCCCCTATAGTTATGGAGCTGAGTATATGAAGTAGAGCAAAGAAAAGCTCTCCTATAAATGATGATGAGAACACTGGATAAAGTAATGAAACTAGGACCATTCCTTACACCCTTCACAAAAACTAAATTCAAAGTGAATTAAAGTTCTTGAGATTAGACTAAAATCCATAAGGAGAAAACATCAGAGCTCTCTCAGGAATGATCTCCCAAGCACTGCAGGGAGTAACCCCTGAGCACAAATCTAGGAATTGTTTCCAAGCACTGCCCAACCATAAAAATTTATTTTCCTGGGGGGCTAGAGCAATAGCACAGTGGGTAGGGCATTTGCCTCACACATGGCCAAGCTGGGTTCGATTCCAGCATCCCATATGGTCCCCTGAGCACTGCCAAGAGTAATTCCTGAGTGAAGAACCCAGAGTAACCCCTGAGTATCACCAGGTGTGACCCGAAAAGCAAAAGATTGTTTTCCCAACAAAGTACCATTAAAGTAGAAAAATTAATTTTTAGTTACACTATGCACAGAAATTCTAAATAGCATTGTTCATTCAGTTTTCAATCTTGCTATCCAAACCCTTGATTCTTCTTTCTCAATAGTAACTACACTTGGTTCTTATTTCTCAATAGGGCTCAATAGTATTCAGTAGTGCTCAGTAGCACTCAATAGTGCTACGACTCAGTTTCATCAGAATGTTCTGCTTCAGGAATATCACCTCTATTCTCTCCACTCCATTACCAAAATCTGCTTCCTTGAGTGTAAATCCTTTTCATTGTTTGCCAGGAATATTGCAAAAGATTCCTAATCAGCCTCCTCTGTTCCCACCCTGCCTTATGATTACATGTAGGCCTGGAAATTTAACTTTACCATTTCTCTGTCTTTGGTGGCTATTATCCTTTACTTCCCTGAGCCTTGGCATTTGTTTTCACTTCCTTCAGTTATGTAGCATGCCCTTTTATCTTTTTTATTTCCTAAATTGTCCCCTATAAAAATCATCTGAGCTCTACCTCCACTGAAAAATTTTCCAAACTGATTATAGTGGTAACTGTGGCAGTGCATTATGGAATATCTGGTGGTATGTCTATCTCCTTCAAGAGACTGAGTAGGCTAGTCTCTATGAGCTGAAACCCTGACAATTGATTAAGATTAATTGATTAAGATTTCTTAATTGAATTAAGAAAATCTTAATTGAATGAAGTAATCATTTACAATTGATTACTTTTTAATGCTAAGACTCAGAATTATTTTATCTCAAAATATAATGTGAACACACAGCAGAGTTAACCAAAGTAGCCACAGAAGTGACATCCAAGATTTTTGATTATTTTGCACTTTCATTTATTTCAATAATTGTCGGGGAACGTCGCTGGGGTCCCCCGACAGTGTCAGGACAGAGGTTGTCTTCTACCTCCGAGGACGCCGGGAAAGATGAAAACTCACAAGTCGGTGCAGTTCCAAAAATGGCTTTTAATAGTACAAAAGCTCTTCCACAGCAATCCAATATAATGAACAAACTCTAGCTCTGGTCTGAACTTAGACCATACAAAAGAGCCTAAGTCTCCCACCAAAGAGAGAGGATGTCACCCGAGCTGAGTCCTACCCAGAAGGAGCAAAAGGCCAAAGAGCAAAAGGCCAAAGCCAAAAGCCAAAAGCCGCAGGAGCCAAAAGCTGAAGGCTGAGGAACCAAAAGGCAAAAGGTGAAGGGGCCTCAAGTCAGCCCCTTATATACACCAAAGTAATCCAATCGGGAGGTTGTCATGCCAACAAAGAACCCTAAACAGAGTGTAGTGCCACACCCTATTGTAGGTATAAACAAAGGTTACACCAAGGACTAATCCCGAGATTATCTCTTATGTAAAACACTGGAGAGAGAGGGGCTGATATAAAGTAATACATCTTAACTTCATGAGCTTCATGTAATCTAGATGGTACCCACAAGGTCCTTCTTATTATTATCTGCACCAGGGTGATTCTGAGTATCTTGTTCTCATGTACTGAAAGGGTCATACTCGCCTGCTTAGAGCAAACTAGTATGATCCTTCCTATAGTCTTCCTTTAGTCTCAGCGTAGCCAGGGTGGTAGTCTCCTGGTAAATTCTAACTGTCCCACGTTGGGTGCAGTGGGTATAAAGAGGAGCTGTGCCCAATCTAGAAAACATAGAAGTCTTAGTAGATGTATAAGTCAGAAGTTATTCAATCAAGGTGACTTCTGTAACTGCCACACCCTCTAGAAGTGTTTACATAGAAGAGAGATCTCATTTGAATGAACCTTGGCTTAAATAAGATTAAGCTGGGAGTGAGCAAAACAACAAAACTCCCAGATTAGCTAAACATGTCCTCCAACAAATAATAATAATAATATAATAGAAAAATAATTTTTAAAATGCTGTTTACTTGGATCAGTACTTTGCATATGAATATCTAATGATGGGATAATCACAATTTTCCAGGATGGTATCATGAAAATTTAGACTTTAATAAACAACATTTTGTGGTAATAATGTTTATAAAATATTTGCAGCTAACAAAGTCACCATTTTAGGTCTTTATCTTCTGGCTGGCCTAGGTGATTGGGTAGGTTATGAGATAAAAGTCTTGCATAGAGCCGGACGAGACTCACCCACCACACCAGCTGCCATTTTCACTGTCCGGACACTGCAGCACATCAGAGCCCGCCCGGGAGGGATGCTGACCTCAGATTAACAGAGCATTACGAGCTCGAGGCCAAGGTAGGCAGCTACCAGAGCGGGAATCACCAGGAATTTGCCAGATGGAGCTGGGGTTGCCCCTTCCCCTCTCCATTTTGTTGAGCCCTGTGGCCCCCCCAGGATCTGCCCTGGGGCGACCAGCCATAGCATGCAGAGCCTCCAGAAGCAGCTGGGGAACTGAACTCGGCTTTCCCTAGCTCAGCTGACCAGGGGGCCCCCAGGAGGACAGATGGGCTTTGGGAGTGGGCCCATCACCTCTGGGGGGT
This sequence comes from Cryptotis parvus, assembly GCA_021461705.1. NCBI lineage: Eukaryota > Metazoa > Chordata > Mammalia > Eulipotyphla > Soricidae > Cryptotis > Cryptotis parvus. Next base: position 31,587 of record JAJIBD010006015.1, read on the forward strand.
CCCGGAAGCAGCCGGATGAGACTCGCCCACCACATTAGCTGCCATTTTCACTGTCCGGATGCTGCAGCACATCAGAGTCGGCCTGGGAATGACGCTGACCTCAAGACCAGATTAACAGAGCAGGCGGGAGTTCGAGCCCAGGTGGGCAACTCCGAGAGATGGGAATCACCGGGAATTTGTCAGATGGAGCTGGGGTTGCCCCTTCCCCTCTCCATTTTGTCTGAGTCCAGTAGCCCTGCCCAGGAGCTGCCCTGGGGCGACCAACCATAGCATGCAGAGCCTCAGATGCAGCTGGGGGAGCTGGAACTCGGCTCTCCCCTGGCTCAGCTGACCATGGGGCCCCAGGAGGACAGATGGGTTTTGGGTGTTGGCCCATCAGCTCTGGGGTCCCGCAAGTAGCCGGATGAGATGCACCCACCACATTAGCAGCCATTTTAGCTGTCCGAACAATGACCATGAGGCCCCTAGGTCATGTGGCCGCTTGCAGCCATGCGGTCCATCAAACTAGTGGAAACAATTTTGTCCTTTAATGTACTGCATTCTACGATGTGTAGAAAAGGTGGGCGGGAGGGGAGAGGTGGAGAGGAGAGAAAAGATATACAGAATCTGCCAAGTAGTTGGGGTGTGGGGGGGGAGGGAAGTGGGAACATTGGTGATGGGAGATGGGTTCGGGTGGAGGTATGGGTGTTGTAACACTGTGGAACCAAAAACTCGAGCATGAGCATATTGCAATTGTATATCTAAAAGTGGTGTAATAAAATAAAAAAAAATCAAAAAAATTAAAAAAATTAAAAAAAAAAGAAAGTCTTGCATGGGACTTGCCACTTCAAACTGACTAGGTCAGAGCTGCTCTGCTCTGCTCCTCCTGAGTTTGGGTTTAAGAGGTGCTCCAGGGAACATGTTTAAGGAACAGACTGGGGCTCACGTACAGTCTCAGCCTTGCACCAGTCATGAAGTTAATTGAGCATTGTGTGCCTGGGATCAGTGGCATCCCTTTATGTCCTTGGATGACTGAAATGCCAAAAAACTCAAATCACAGTATATAGGTTTATTTTATGTGTTAACATTACACATTACAAAAAGTATTACATTACACTATTACAAGTGAAGGAGAAAATAAAAGTTGAAAGACAATCATTAAACCCTTACTAGATTAGACTGCATTTCAGTGAGTTATTTCATAAACTTAACTTTTATGTTAGGGGACCATCCAGGTGCTTGGGCGAGTCATATGGTGCCTTCTCCCTTGATTCCAGGAATCAAATCCAAGATTTTGTACATCCAAGCAATGTTCTCAAAATAATGTGATTCAAGTACTTGTAAAATACATATTTTCAGAACACCTACTTTACACCAGACTCTTTATTGATACTGAAGACAGAACAGTGATCAGGCAGATATCAGGCCTGAACTATCCTTCAGTCTAGCAACTATCACTATCACTATATTCCCGTTAATCATCTATTTGCTAGAGCGGGCACCAGTAATATCTCCATATGTCCTGTCTCATGCTAGTAGAACCCAAAGGCATCCGCTTGCTCCAGGAACATAGAGAGCCTCACGGGAATGACCTAATATAAATGTTACTGGTATTTGGCATATCAAATACTACACAAGCAACTTGCCAGGCTTGCTGTGCGGGTGGCATACTGTTGTAGTCACCTCTAAATAAAGCATTTATAGATGAACTGCGCGGCCGCTAGCGGCCGCGCGACCGGGCTGTGATAGTCCGGTCTGCTGGGTGGAGTTGTGAGAGAGGGAAGTCGGATGTGGAAAATGGCGGGCCCCATGGAGTAGTGGAGGGTGGTCTGGCTTGTTGTGAGGCTCTGCAGAGGTGGCAGGCCAGGGCTAGAACCCGCCATGCCTCCTGGGCGCCTCACGAGCTGCTGGGCATAGGGAGAGCAAGGAGCAGCTCTGCCCCATGTCTGAGAGTCTCTGGTTCAGCATACCTGGGCCGGATTGAAAAGAAACTGCTGCAGGGTGGGTGTGGATGATCCGGGCTGTGATAGTCTGGTCTGCTGGGTGGAGTTGTGATGAGAAGGAAGTCTGGATGTGGAAAATGGCCGGCCCCATGCAGTAGTGGAGGGTGGTCTGGCTTGTCGTGAGGCTCTGCTGAGGTGGCAGGCCAGGGCTAGAAACATCCTTGATAAAATGTTCATACAGCCCTACTGGTGTTATCTGTGTTATATTACTTTTATAGAAATTGTTAATATGTTTGATATCTTGAGGCTCTTTATGTTCCTGTAGCAAGCCGATGCCCTTTGCTCTACTGGCATGAGACAGGACATATGGAGATTTTACTGGTGCCCGCTCTAGCAAATAGATGATTAACGGGAAGATCGTGATCGTGATGTTTGATATCTTTAATATGTTTTGATATCATACTACTGACATATCCTCGAATCAGGGTCTATACCAGACAAGGATAACATGGTAATTCTACTCACTAGGTATCTTTTCCCCCTAAGGTGACTCCATTGATGTGGAATTCCAGATCAAAGTACTATTAAAAGTGAAGGAGAAAACAAAAAGTTAAAGGACAATCATTAAACCCTTAGTATGTTAGACTGCATCACACTACCACCAGTGTTTCCATCCCAACCATGAAACTTGTGCAGATCCACTACCACTCAAATTGCACTTGACACCCAAGCTATTTGTGATGGAGTGTCCTTCCCTGCCTTATAGATAAGACCTCCCTCATCTGTTCTGCCTCATCTGATAAGACCTCACCATCTGTTCTACCCCCACCCTCAACAAGGCTATTTGACAAAAGAGGTGTACAAACAATTCACTGCACAAACTACCACTACCATATCCTGAGCAATCAAATCCTTTACATGTGCATCTCTTGGTAGCAAAATTATCCGCATTTCCGTAACCTCTCCCTGGAGAGGAGAATTGGCCTGACCATACTTGCATTCCCTTTGGATTTGTCCAAGTGGATTGGGATGCCTATTATAACTGTCTAAATACCGGACCGCCTACCAACTGTACCTCTGAAGTGACCCCAATATCTTACTTTCTGACATTTATACAAATGCATAGCTGATATTAAGACCAGTTGATACTACGAGGTGATATTCTCTGATGATAGTATCATCTAACAGAACAATCACCTCTATGTAATGTCAGTCACCACTACCGTCAGAACTCCGAACCAGTCTTCTAAGACCCTGGCATAGTTACAAGAAGAAGTATCACAAACCAGAAAAGTAGTCTTGCAAAATAGGATGCCTTTGAGTACACTCAGACCATCACACAGACCCCTTAATGTATATTCCAGGTCATTGCATCAATGCCAGCCAGGTTCCCTTATGATCATAGTCCCAATGACTCCTTTTTAAGTCACTTGCCCTCTGCTATAGACAAAGAGGACTTTGTCTAAAAATTCAACATGTTTGTGTACTTCCAGGAATGGTCCAGACGATGTAAGGGGTTACTAAAGGAATAGCAGGCGTGGAGAGTGAGACTGAGCATGTGTTGTTGTTCATGGCACGGCTCCTTCTCAGTCAGACTGGGCATCTGGCCAATTCTCTACCACTACCAAGGTTATTCAGTTATGGTGCAACTTGTAAATGTAATCACCAAAGTCTTTGTTGTCTTCTTGTATATAAAACCTGCCTCATCGACAGGTACAGAATAACTGCATTTATTTGTATAACATAAATATATATGTACATATTATGATACCAATATCCAAGGTCAAGTGAAACATATATCAGGAGGTCTTGTCAAAGGTGGAAATTATCACAAACGTGTGGGAGTCAGAGGCTAGGTAAGACAGAAAATGGAACAGTGTGCTAACAATTGTTGAGGGTACTAATGCCAACCTAGAACTGAGCATTAAATAGAGGCAAAAAGATACACATGACAACCCTTTAATGTATGTTCTGTAATCCATAGTCTGGAAGGGAAGGAAAATAGAAAGAGAGAGAAAGGGAAAGAAATAAAGAACCTGCCATGGAGGAGGGCTGGGGAGGGGGAGGGAACTGGGGACGTTGGTGGTGGGAGATGGGCACTGGTGGAGAGATGGGTGTTGGAACACTGTATGACCAAAACCCAAATATGAACTTTTTAATTGTAAAAAAATTAAATAAATTCAGTATAATATTAAAAAAAAACCTGCCTCATCACCCTACAAAGGCAGATTTTGTGTTTCAGCCAGCTAACACCAGACAGGTAAAATGAAACTTGATGCCACCCTCATCAATCTTTCTGATCAGACTTTTTGGCATCAAAATCTTTCTGAGCCTGTCTTTTTGGCAGCAAAAGCCTTTTGGTGAGGATCCCACTCTCAGAATTGCTTCCTCATGACACTTTCTCAGAGCTCAGGAACAGATAATGGCACAGACGTTACCAGTTGCTGATCATGTGATTCTTTAAAAAAAAGAGGAAACAACAACTCAAATATGCAACTTGCATAAAGAATGGATGGTTGGGGTCGTTCCAGAGGCCACCATATCGCCTGAGGACTGGGGCAAGCACTGCCAAATACATTATTTGAGTCGCGTCCCCTGGCCTCAAGAATCCACTTTCAAGATGACTTGAGGGTGGGAGAATCTGGCTTCCAGGATTCTCTCAAAGACCAGCATTGAAGGTTTTTCTCAAACACTTCAGCACTGTGAACAGTGTGTACTTTCTCACCAAGAGGTGCACATGAAAAGAGTTTGACTGCTCAGACCCTTGGGCAGTTCAGTTTGTGCATCATGCACAGAATGGCCATGTGAATTGTAGGTCTCTCTAGTGTACCACAGACATGTGCTAGAATTCTCCTTTTTTAAGGTGGATTCTGTTCTTTCAAAAGAATTGTAGCTAACAGGTATACCGAAGCTAGTCTTGTGTGTGAGACTCTAAGCTGACATATTTCAAATGATGCCCAAAGGCAATAGAAATAAAGAGCAGGAGAACTGGTTCTTGGCAGGATGTTTGCCACTGCAGGGGACGGAGGGATAGGCTAATGATTGGAGGAAGTGGTCACTCTGAATAAGGACTGAGTGCTGAGAGGGAGGTGAAGCGACATGTATCGCACCTGATCAGTAGCAGTAGTGTAAACCACAGTTCCTAAAAATGGAAAAGGAAAACAGAAAGAGAAGACAAAGTGGACTTGCTCTTCAAGGTCACGCTCTCCATTGAGTGTTTCTATTTTTCTGCCTTGTTGCTCGTCTGTTTCTTTGCTTCTTTCCACTCTGAAATCAGTGTTCTCTCTTAAAAGCATCTCTTTCTTTCTACTCACATCTTTCTAAATAAGTTCCAGTAAAACTATCCTGAGAGAGAGAGAGAGAGAGAGAGAGAGAGAGAGAGAGAGAGAGAAGAGCCTGCCACAGAGATAGGCTGGGGAGAGGCGGGAAAGGGGGAGCATTAGTAGAGGGAAGTGGACACTGTAAAGGGATTAGTTTTGGAATATTGTACACTTAAAACTCAATCATGAAAAGCTTTGTAATTCACAGTAATTCGGTTTTAAAAGGCACATTTTTTGTTATTAGAAACTCAATAAACATCTTTGGAGGCAGCATTTTTTCAGCTTTTCCCCACAGCGGCCCCCTTCCAAACATTCCATTCCAGTTGTTTCCCTGAACTATGTTGGCCCCTTATTCGGCTCTCCTGTGCCCCCATTTTCATTGTTTTCACCTGTGACCCTCCTGGAATATCCTGGAATGAGAAATGTTGATTTAAGGAACATATTAACATTTTGTAGATTTTTAAAAATGAGATTCTAAAGGATGCTTGATTCATTCTACACATATTTATTAAAGGTCTACCAGATGTCAGCGACTGGGAATAGAATATTGAGCAAAGCAGTTCCCGCACTGTAGGAGAAGTGTCCAGTTTCAGATGTCCTCTGCACTGTAGGAGGAGTGTCCTGTTTCAGATGTCCTCTGCACTGTAGGAGGAGTGTCCTGTTTCAGAAGTCCTCTTACCCAAACAAGAGGCACAATCCAGAGAGCAGGACTTGGCACCAGTCAGGTGTCATTTTAAATATAGAAGCCTCTGAAAATAGTCTCCTCACAGCCTCAACAGGCCATTGGCCCAAAGTGAGGGAGGGGACGCCAGCCACAGGAAGGAGCTCGCAAGGATTGTGACCGGGTGCCAGTTTGCCATGATGGCGCTGCCTCTGAGGGCCTTGAATCGTGGCTTCGCGAGCGCAGCCAAGGGAGACCACGGAGGTGCAGGGAGGTGAGTGGGTGTGTGCTGACCTTGGAGTTCTTGACCTTCACCACTCGCCCCGGGCCTGTCTCCCCAGACCCTCCCTTAACTTTGCCACAACTCTTACCGTGTTTGTCCCTGTATGCAGCCGGCACTTGGCGCATGTTGACCTTTATGCTGGCGCTCCCCGGCGTGGCCCTCTGCAGCCTCAACTCCTGGCTCCACGCGGCAAACTCCAGCGCCCTGAGTTCATCCCCTACCACCACCTCCGCATTCGCACCAAGGTAGGAGGCTAGGCATTGGGCTGTCAGCCGGGTCAGAAGGGGCCATCGGGATCCCAGACCAGAGAGTTGACCACTCGCTCTCTCCCTCTCTCCACAGCGCTTTGCCTGGGGTGATGGCAACCATACCTTGTTCCACAATCCCCACGTCAACCCTCTGCCCACTGGCTACGAACATCACTGAAGCCCAAGCGCACACCCTGTGGGCCAATAAAGTTCTAGAAGCCCTGTGTCTCCTGGCCCGTGTGTGCTGTTTCTGTGGAACGTTTGGAGGGGTGGGGTAGGGTGCGTCTCGAGTTGAGTCAGAGCTGCTCTGCTCTGCACCTCATGAGTTTGGGTTTAAGAGGTGCTCCAGGGAACATGTTTACGGAACCGATTGGAGCGGCCCACTCCTTTTCCTCCTGCTAATAATCTAAGTGATCAAGTGCTTCCACATACACCCTCTCACAGTGCACGTGAAGCTCAGAGCAAAGTGTCACTTCAGTTCCCCTTCTCCAGAGGAGGAATTAAAGACTCTCAGAGATTAGTCACTTAAATTCTGCCAGTCACTCCAAGGCTCCACAGGAACTCAGGACAGCAGACGGGAAGCACCACATTTCAACTGCACACTGATGTCACCTGTGTACTTGGCTGCCTAAAGAGAACTCTGACTTTAGATGGAGCATCAACAACCCTGTATGTGAGACTTCTACACAACTCTTGTTTGGGGTGTTTTACTCATTCTCTAGTGACTGCTGACAGGGCTCTTCTGTATTAGTTGGGAGAGATCTTTCTGGAAGCCTATTTCTCCCCTAGCTTTAGGAGACTCTGGTCAAGGGAACAAGTTCTGGAGGGCACTGTTTTTATTCGCTGGTAAAGACACACACACACACACACACACACACACACACAGAGTTTCTTAGCTTCCTCCTCTGACACTACTGATATCATCGTTTTAAAAATTCCTGCATCTTTTGCCTAAACAAGAGAATGCTTGCTAGCAACAAGTAGTTTCCCCAGGTCTTCCTAAAATAATACTCAGCCTCCTGCATTTATATCATTCATATAAGAAAAAAAATGTGTTATAAACATCCTTATTTAATATCGCAATTCTTATACATATTCATGCTGGTATCATGCCTTTAGACTGAAGAAGTCTGAGAGACATATAAAACTGAAATTCAATGCATTGGGAAGGTGGCCTGGTACCTGAGAAGTTCCTCAGGCCATTACAAATCCATGGAGAAGTTACTCCCACAGAAATAGGTTTGCAGGCAAGACCAACCAAGGCTAGAAATCAAAGAGAAGTAGACTAAGGAAACTTTGGGATTTCCTTCAATTTTTTTTTTCCGTTTTGGGTCACATCCAGTGGTGCTCAAGGGTTATTCATGGCTTTGACTCAGGCATTACTCCTGGAGGTGCTTTGGGGAGCATATGGGATGCTGGGGGTCAAGCCTGGGTCGGCTGCATGCAAGGCAAACGCCTTCTCTGCTGAGCTATCACTTTGGCTCCAAATTTGGGATCTCACAGATGAAACTATCCCTCCATGTGCGGCGGCATCTTCAGCTGGTCCACCAGCATTTCTTTGTAGTGATGTTGGAAAAAAAACCAGGCTATAAGGGGAAGTAAGTCAGAAGAGCTGGGTAAGAAGGCGGGAAATAAAGCTGGGAGTGGGAGAAGCTGAAAGAGAAGTGGAATAAGATGCCTGTATTTATGCCAGAGTACTTATGTGGCAATAACTGTCATGCTGAATAGCTCCTGTGTGCCTAGTACATAGAATTTATAATGTAAAAGCCTGGATTCTCCAATCAGACAGACTTGAAAACCTACCTTCAACTCATTAATTTCTACAGTTGTTGAGCTACTCTGTCATGTAGGTATTATGATTAATCTTAAAAAGAAGAAATTCAGAAAGGATGAACTAATGTTAGTTCTATAGCCAAAATACGAGCCAGATCCCACAATCCGGAGTTCTCCCTACTTACATTCTGCTGTATGTGGAAGGGTTGGGGTGGATACTGGTGATTGTGTCAAGAGTGGGGTGAGAGTGGTGAAAACACTCACCTTACACAGTGTGGCTGTTGTGAAGTGAGCAGCAGCATCCTCCCACAGAGCTGCCCACAATAAGGGGGATGGAGTGTGGACCTTATACTGTGCTGGCATCTGTGCTGGCATACTGTCCATCTGGAGCAGAGGTCATGACTCCATTGTAAAGCACAGTTCTTTTGCTCTCACTCTCCTCCATGTAACAATGTATACCCTACTCCTTGTCTCCCAAGGAGGCGAGACACAGAGGCACTTGTCGACTTAGAGACAACTGCCCCTCCAAAAAACTATCCATCCTCCCTCCTGAATTCTGAGTCAACCCCAACCTCAACACCATATATTGATCCTCCCTCTCTCCCAGCTCTCCCAGCTGTCCCAACCTCATAAGTGTAGGTTCAGCATCAGGAGCCCTACTGTTAAGTTTGGTCACTGCCTCCACACCTGTGCTCTAAAAATGCCTCCTGCCCCAGAAACTGGGAATTCATGGATCTCTTGAACATGATTTCAGTCTCACTCATGACCAAGACCTGCAAAAGTTAGGAGCCAAAGTTAGGAGATCTCCTAACATCTCTGCGTTAGGAGATGGAGCTGGGGAGGCTTAAAATTGAGTGCTCAGAACTTGAGAAATGATCTGGCTAGAGAGAAATGATCTGGCACAAACACCACAGGTACCATCTGACCCAGGGAGACTGTTATTGGGCCCACACTCCTTACTGATTTATTCAAAACAGATGTTGCCTTTCAGGATGAAGTCAATCTCCTCCTGGTGGCCTAAAGAGAGGATGTCAAAGAGGAAACTAAGGCAGTCAGCAAACAAGCAGTCCCAGGGACAGAGAGAAAAGATGGAAAAGAGTCTTAATTAGTGAGGGAATAAAAGAGAAAATCTGTAAGACACCAGGTGAGGCACAAAGAGCTATATAGTATATTCATAATTATGTAACCTGGACACCAGGTGAGGAACACACAAACAGCTGTACAGTGTATACATACATAACTCTGTAACTGGACACCAGATGAGGAACACACAGACAGCTGTACAGTGTGTGCATTACTCTGTAACCTGGACATAAGGTGAAGAATACACAGACAGCTGTACAACTGTATAACTCTGTAACCTGGCACACCATTCCATGTTGCCCCAGCATAGAGCTGGTGCTGTAGTGGGAGTCCAGAACCTTCTCACCAGCACAAGGCTCCGTTAGTGTCTGAAGGATGTCATGTTTAGAATGTTCCTTTCCTGACACACAGGGTCATTTGTCACTTGTCATCCCATTGTTCGTTGATTTGCTCAAGCGGGCACCAGTAATGTCTCCATTTGTTGGGAATGAGGTCCATTATTGTTACTGTTTTTGGCATATATTGAATACACCACGGGTACCTTGCCAGGCTCTGCTGTGGCCCTGGATTCATCCCAGGGGGCCCAGTCTTTTTCTATGTCAGGCCATCAACCATCCAGAGCCCACAGGGTAGAACCCTGGGTGTAGACAAGTCTGCCTCCTGTCTGTCACCTGTGGATGCAACTGGGCACAGCAGGCACACCTGAAACACCTGGGGGGGGGTGTGTTCTACCCTCTACATACAGGGTAGAATTCAGTAAAAAAAAAGTTACAGCATGATCCTTCTTTCACTGTTATGAAGCACTTTTCAACTGCTAATAAGCAAGGCAATATAGGCAGGTACCTGTAAAGGGGCCACCAAGGCCACAACCCACACAGTAATACCATTTGGTAGGATTGGCACCTAGATTTAACACTGATGGACAGCTCTCCATTACTCAGTCATTGGCCGCGGGGATTGGAAGTGGCACATTACTGTGGTCCTGAGGAAGCCCAATCTCGGTTCTCTTCTGGCTCCAGCCAGTGACTCTTGCTCATCAATTCCAATTTTGGTAACACCAAGGAGGCTGACATGGATTTCATTGGCCTCTCACGATATTGATGCTCAGCTTCTTTATGTTCTTTTCATCAGAAATGAGAAGTTAGAAGTACTTGGTGGATTCGAAGTACTGTATGGAGAGAGACATTTTTTGTAAAAAGATCATCCTCAGTTGTCCCTAAAGGCTCTCCCTGATACCAGGGAAATAGTGATCATACCCACATGCTTCCATACACTCAGTTTTGGCTAATTGCCCTTTTGATTAAAATACTATTACTTACTTACTTACTTTTATTTCTAGTTCTTCCATTTACTAGTTGAATGAGACAAGTTAACCTCTTTTTTTGTAGGTCAAAAGGGAATAACAGTCATAGATGTCAATGTTAGCAGATTAAATAAATTAGTATACATACATGTAAAGTATTTACAATAATACCTGTAACATTGTAACTGTAAGTTATATGGTCAGCAATATTATTTTACCATGAGCAGAGAGGGAAATTCACACATGGTCTTGGCAGGGTAATGGGACTTCTGACCCTTTCTCTCTAGTCTCCCTAAACATTCTGTGTATGTTTGCAATTCTGGGGATCAAGTCACAGGCAAAGCATGAGCTTGCTCACTGAGCCACAGCCCTGGATTCTAAGCATTTTATGTCAATGTTGGAAATAAAAAGGAGAAAAAATCTGACTGTATACTTCTGATTAAATCTCAAAAACTCTGAAGTTAAGTCAGGCATGGGGAAATGCCCCTTTTCTCTTCCCGGAATATCCTGCTCCTGTCAGACACCTTTTCCACCACAGCCACCAAAGCAGTAGTCCTGCCTCTAGGTAATAGTAGTACTTCTGAGCTTCTCCTGAGCTCTTAGAGACCTTCCCAACAATTTCTCACATCTATGCTTGCCTATAAGTTTTATGAGAACCTGACCTCAACATCACGACAGTAATTTTATGATTAGCATAAGCTCCAAAATGCACAGTGCTCAGAAAACCTTTACCTCAACCTAGTGTCTCTGAGTCAGCACACTGGAGTTTAATAAAATCAGAGGATTCAGGTTGGAGTCATGGTTCAGTAGTAGAGAACTTGCCTCACATCTGTGAGACCATGGGCTCAGTCCCTGGCTCCTGTAGCAGGGGAGTAGAAAGGATAGGTTTGGATTAATATTAAATGAAACCTGTATCTTGGAAAGAGAAGAGGAAGTGCACAGTGCAGCACTGTGTGTGTGTCTCCTACCATTACCTAGAGGGGACAAGAATCAGTGTAGGATGTTGTGCATAAATATATGGATCATTCATACAAGAATTTTTATGTGAGCGTTCAGAGAAACTAGTTTATTTATTTCTTTTATTTTTTATTATACCACCGTGAGACATATAATTACAAAGGTGTTCATAATTGGTTCTTGGTAATACAGTATTACAGCACCCATCCCTCCACCAGTGCCCCATTTCCACCACCAATATACCCCACCCTCCCGCCCACCCCCAGGCTGCCTCAATAGCAGGTAGCCCCCGTTTCCTCAGAGAAACAAGTTTAAACAGCCAGTATCAGGTTAAAGAGCTGACAGAGATAGTAGGCTATGTAGGTCAGAGGTCCCTGCTAATTACTATATAGATGGCATGTTTCACTGGGAGCTCCATCTAGAAGACTGTCTTGCTGGTTGTGAGGTTATTACTCTCAATGGAGAGAGAGAGACTAGCTGGGAAGAAATCCAGGAAAGAAATATCTGACTGGGTGATGAGACCAGAGAGTGATTGGGCTCACCTGTCTGCATCAGCCCTTTGAAGCAACTTATTTCCCAAATGTGACTATGAAGGTTCCCTGAGGAAAGGGGAAAGAGGAAATGGGAACAGGGCAGGTCCTGGGGGATTGAGGGAAGAGAAAAGCTCATCACAGAAAGAGGGATATGAAAAAAATTAAAAGCGAACAAGCAAACAAACAGAAAACAGAAAGAGGGATGCGGGCTGGCGGGAGCCCCTCTAGGAACACCCTGATTCTGCAGTCGGGTCTCCTCACTCCCTCATTCCTACCAGGTTCTGCCTCCCATGTCAGACTGAGTAGGCGCTGAGGGGGTGCCTCAGAAGGAGGAGAGTGAAATTTTAAAAGTTTTCCCACAGTCACATCTGGTTTTGACACCTAGTGTGGTAGTAGGTAAAAAGGACAAACTTTAATAAACTGCTCTGAAAATAACTCTGACCGTATCCCCCAAAAAACTTTGAATTCTTACCTCACTCTATAACTAAAAATAAGTTCCAACTGAATTAAAGACTTCAGTGTGTAAAGACAAAACTATGAATATTTTTGATGAAATTACAGGGGAATATTTTCATATCCTTTAGGTAGGAAAGTATTTATTTGTGATGGGAGGCGGGGGTTTGGGTTCCACTAAGGAGAACATATGTGATGACAAGGATTGAACAAGGGTCCATGACAAAAGGCAAGTATCTCTGTACTATATCTTTGCTCAGAAGTATTTCTCTCTCTCTTTGCTTTTTGGGTCCACCCAGCAATACTCAGGGGTAACTCCTGACTCTGCACTCAGGAATTACTCCTGGCGGTGCTCAGGGGACATATGGGATGCTGAGGATCAAACCTGGGTCGGCTGCATGCAAGGAAAACTCCCTACCAGCCAGACTATAGCTCCAGCCCCAGAAGTATTTCTCTTAAAAGAGCTCCAGGCCACCAGAAAGAGCCCAGTAGACTGGGCACATGTTTTTCCAAGCAGGAGACCAAGGTTCGATCCCCAGCACCACATGGTCCCCCCAGTATCACCATAAACAACCCTTGCGCAGAGCCAGTTGTAGTCCAAAGATATCACAAAGTTTATTCCTTTCAAAAACTTTCCATACAAAAATGCTGAATACAGAAGAAAAGGTCTCCCTCTTCCTCTCTTTCACTTGCCCTTTCATGCTCGCTTTCCCGCCATTCTCCCTCTTGCTTTCACTCTTGCTACCAATCTCTCTCCTGCTTCTCCCTCTTTCCCTCTTTCTTTGTGTTTCTGTATTTTTCATTTCATACATGAAATGAAAGGAAATTGCGGTAACTCAGAGCAGGTGGGATTCCCAACAAACCAGAGTCTAATGGAGCCATTCACCTGAATTCCTAAAGCTCATCTATACAGTCTCACTGGATATTCCATAGGAATCTTCACCCTCATTCCAAACAATCACTGTCATGTTGACTTCCAGGGAACTCCCCACCACCAAATTCTGCCTGCTAAAGGAGGAAGGACAAAACTGGGTAAGTGATTTCTTTGGAAATAAGTTGAAATCCTTCAGTGCAAAAATTCCGCTTCACTCAACGGGGAGAAAAGGCTGCAAAGTTTAAGAAGAGAACTCCCATAACGATCACCAACTGGGAACTCCTTGGCACCACTGCGGCGACATGGGAAGATACTATCATTGATGATATCGATGAAGAATACAACCATCTGGTTCAGCACCTCCATGATTGTGCGAAGAATGCCGAGAGAGAGAAAAAGCCACAAAAAGATACCTGTCTTCAAAAACTCTCGAGCTCATTCGCCAACGTGGCAAGGCGCAAGCCTCAGGCGACCAATTGCTAACATCCAAGCTTGCAAAGCAGTACAGAGAAGAGATAAAGGAAGACCTGAAAGAGAGAAGAGCAGAAATACTGGAAGATGCAGCAGAAGCCAGGAAAAGCATTTGCAATGCCCGCCTGTCCTTTGCCAACTATAAGACCAAGATGACTGCCCTCCAATGTCCTGATGGATGGATCACATCTTCCAGAAAAGCAATGGAGAAGATTATCCATGACTTCTACTCAGATCTCTTTGATAGCCAGTTACACAGTAAGCAAAAAAAATGGTCAACAACAGGATTTAGGGAGGGGCAAAAAAGATTGAATCAATTATAGCAAAACTGCAAGTTAAACATTCACCCACAGCATCTAGCATCTTCACCCTAAGGAGGCCCGAGGTGAAAGAGACCACAATAGACCCAGCAGAACACCACAACAGACAAGCCAGGAAGCATTCACTCTCAATGGAACAAACATCTCTAAATGCAGCAGTTATGTGTACCTAGGTCGAGAAATCAACATGATGAACGACCTAAAACCTGAGCTGCGCAGGAGGAAGAGAGCGGCATGGAATGCCTTCAAAGGCATCAAAGAAACAGTTAAAAGGACAAAGAACCTCTGGCTCCAAGCACATCTCTTTGACTGCACCATTCTCCCTGCATTAACATACGCCTCAGAGACCTGGGCCCTACGAAAGCAGGATGAGAATGCTATTCGGTCTCCCAGAGAGGCATCGAAAGAGCTATGCTTGGAATATCACGTCTCACTCAATTGAGTGAAGGAATCCGGAGTTCTGACCTCTGTCGCTATTCCAGAATCAGGGATGCTGTCTCGTTTGCCAAGGCATCGAAAATCAGATGGGCTGGACATGTAATGCGATTTGGAGACAACCGCTGGACTAGAGCCGTTACCGACTGGATCCCATGGGATGTCAAAAGATCACGTGGCCGCCCACCTACAAGATGGTCAGACTTCCTTGTCAAGACCCTGAAGGAACGGTTTGTGGCTCTTCATATTCCTGAATCAACCAGATGCCATTGGGCTACATTGGCACGTGATAGGGTCCAATGGAAATGTTACTGGCGCCCACTCGAGCAAATCGATGAATAACGGGATTCAAGTGATCAAGTGATCAAGTGATCACTATTTATTTTGAGGTGCAGAAGCTCTTTAGTTTCATGTAGTCCCATATGTTTATCTTTTCTTCTAGTTGCTTTGTTAGTGGTGTGAAGTTCACCTTTGAAGATGCCTTAAACTTCATTGTCATGGAGGGTTTTTCCTATATTCTCTTCAATGTACTTTCTGCATTCAAGTCTGTATTGAGATTTTTAATCCATTTTGATCTGATTTTTGTGCTTGGTGTTAGACAGAGATCCAAATTCATGTTTTAGCATGTCGCTGCCCAGATTTCCCAACACCACTTCTTGAAGAGGCTTTCTTACTCCATTATGGCCCCTTTGCACCTTTATCAAAGATTAAATGATCATGTGTTTGAGATTGGGTGTCAGTATACTCAATTCTATTTCATAGGTCCACAGGCCTGTTTTTATTCCAATACCATGCTGTTTTAATTACTACTGCCTTGTAGTACAGTTTGAAGTTGGGAAAAGTGATGCCTCCCCTCTTCTTTTTCCCAAGGATTGCTTTAGCTATGCATGGGGTTTATTGTTCCATACAAATTTCAGGAGTATTTATCAATTTCTTTGAAGAATACCATGGGTATTCTTATAGGGACCCGCAGTGAATCTGTACAAAGCTCTAGGGAGTATTACCATTTTGACAATGTTGATTTTTCCCATCCGTGAGCAGGGAATGTTTCCATTTCCCTTGTGTATTCTTATTTCTTGAAGCAGTGTCTTGTCGTTTTTCTTTGTACAGGTCCTTTACACACTTGGTTAATCTGATTCCTAGGTATTTGATTTTCTGTGGCACAATTGTGAATGGAATTGTTTCCTTAATATTCCTTTCTTCTCTTTCATTATTTGTTAATCCTTCTAATCCATAAGCAGGGAATGTGTCTCCATTTCTTCAGGTCCTCTTTCATTTCCTGAAGTAACGTTTTGTAGTTTTCTTTGTAGAGATCCTTTACATTCGTTGCCAAACTGATTCCTAGGTATTTGATTTTATGCGGTGCAATTGTAAATGGGATAGTTTCTTTAATGTCTCTTTCTTCTCTTTTGCTGTTTGCATATAGGAAGGCCATTGACTTTTGGGTATTGATTTTGTACCCTGCCACTCTACTATAGGAATGTATTATTTCTAGGAGCCTCTTGGTAGAGAGTTTTGGGTTTTACAGGTATAATATAATATCATGTCATCTGCAAATAGTGACAACTTGGCTTCTTCCCTTCCTTCCTGATGCCCTTAATGTCTTTTTCTTCCCTGATTGCTATGGCAAGTACTTCCAGTACTATATTGAATAGAAGCGGTGAGAGGGGGTAGCCTTGTCTTGTCCCTGATCTTAAGGGGAAGGCTTTCAGTTTTTCCCCCATTGATAATGATGCTCACTGTGGTCTTGTAGTAGATGGCCTGGATTATATTGAGGAAGGTTCCCTTTGATCCCCATTTTACGGAGAGCTTTTATCATGAACGGGTGTTGAATCTTGTCAAATGCCTTCTCTTCATCTATTGATATGATCATATGGTTTTTATTTTTTCTTTTTGTTGATATGATGTATTATGTTGATTGACTTGCGGATGTTGAACCATCCTTGCATCCTGGGATGAATACCACTTGGTCATGGTTTATATTCTTTTTTTTTTCTTTTTTTTTTTTGCTTTTTTGGGTCACACCCGGCGATGCTCAGGGGTTACTCCTGGCTCTGCACTCAGGAATTACTCCTGGCGGTGCTCGGGGGACCATAAGGGATGCCAGGATTCGAACCCGGCCGGCACAGGCCGGCCGCGTGCAAGGCAAAGCGCCCTACCCGCTGGGCTATCGCTCTGGCCCCAATGGTTTATATTCTTTTGATGAGTCTTTGGATTCTGTTTGCTAGTATTTTGTTGAAGATCTTAGCATCAGTGTTCATCAGGGAGATTGGTCTGTAGTTTTCCTTTTTTGTGACATCTCTGTCTGCTTTGGGTATCAGGGTGATATGTGCCTCGTAAAAGCTATTTGGGAGTGTTTCTGTTTCTTCAATTTTCCGGAAAAACTTGAAAAGAACTGGGAGTAGGTCCTCTTTAAATGTTTGGTAGAATTCACTGCTGAATCCATCTGTACCTGGTCTTTTGTGTTTGGGGAGACTTTTGATTACCGATTCCATCTCCTCGATGGAGATAGGTTTGTTGAGGTATTCCAAATCTTCTTGTTGCAGACTTGGGAGGCTATAGGAATTCAGGAATTTGTCCATTTCTTATAGGTTCTCTTGTTTCGTGGCATACAGGCTCTCATAGTAATCTCTGATGATCTTTTGAATTTCTGTGGTTTCTGTTGTGATGTCCCCGTTTTCATTTCTGATTCTATTTATTTGGGTTCTCTCTTTTCCTTTTCTTACAAGTCTTGCAAGTGGTTTGTCAATCTTGTTTATTTTTTTCAAAGAACCAGCTTTTGATTTCCTTGATCTTATGGATTGTTTTTGACATTCCATCTCATTGATTTCTGGTGTTTTATTTATTTTTTATTAAAGTTTTATTATTTCTTTCTTTCTTTCTTTTTTTTTTTTTTTTTTGCTTTTTGGGTCACACACCGGCGATGCTCAGGGGTTACTCCTGGCTCTGCACTCAGGAATCACTCCTGGCGATGCTCGGGGGACCATATGGGATGCTGGGGATTGAACCCAGGCCGGCACAGGCCGGCCGTGTGCAAGGCAAACGCCCTACCCGCTGGGCTATCGCTCCGGGCCTATTATTTCTTTCTTTCTGCTTGGGTTGGGCTCCTTTTTGTTGATCACTCTCTAAGATCTTAAGTTGTGAAGTCAGACTGTTTGTGATGACCTTTTCTTCTTTTCTGATGAATGCTTGAAGAGCTATGAACTTGCCTCTTAACACTGCTTTTTGCTGTACCCCACAAGTTCTGGTAATTCGTGTCTTCAGTCTCATTTATTTCCAGGAACCTTTGGATTTCCTCTTTGATTTCTTTTTATGACTTGCTGGTTGTTCAGCAGTGGGCTGTTTAGTTTCCAGGTACTTGGTATTGGTCTCTGTTTTTGTGTACAATTAACTTCTATTTTCAGCGCATCATGGTCTGAAAAAATAGTTGGCACAATTTCTATCTTCTTGATTTTATGGAGGTATGATTTATGGCTCAGCATGTGATCTATTTTGGAGTATGTTCCATGTTCACTGGAGAAGAAAGTGTATTCAGCTTTTTTGGGGATGAAATGCCCAAAATGTTATATGTCTACCAGCCTTCTTTCTTCCATCTCTTCTTTTTAGGGCAAGTATTTCCTTGGTAAGTTTCAATCTTGTTGATCTATCCAGGGTTGATAGAGCAGTGTTGAAGTCTCCAACTACAATTGTGCTGCTGTCAATGTCTTCTTTGAAGTCTATTAGTAGTTGTTTTAGGTATTTTGCTGGCCCCTCATTGGGTGCATATATGCTTAATAGTGTGATTTATTCCTGATATATGTATCCCTTTACTATTAAGAAGTGACCTACATTGTCCCTTCTGACCTTCTTCAGCCTGAAGTCTATGTTGTCGGATACCAGTATGGCTACCCCAGCCTTTTTGGATGGGTTGTTTGAGTGAAGGATTGTTTTCCAGCCTTTTATTTTGAGCCTGTCTTTGTTCCAATTGTTCAGGTGTGTTTATTTTTTTATTATTATTTTTAAAAATTTTTATTATACCACCGTGAGATATACAATTACAAAGATGTTCATGTTTGGGATTCAGTCACACAGTGTTCCAGCACCCATCCCTCCACCAGTGTCCATTTCCCAAGATCAGTGTTCCCTGATTCCCTCCCCCTCCTTCAGCCTGCCTTTTATATTAGGCACTTTGCCCTCTCTCTCTCTCTCTCGTTCTCTCTCTCTCTCTCATCTCTCTCTTTCTTCTCTTATACATTGTGGCTTGCAATACATACATTTAGAGGTTTTCGTGTATATCCCTTTGCTTATATTCAATGCTCAGTTCTAGGCTGGTAATATCATTTCCAACAATTATTAGCACACTGGTCTCTTCTCTGTCTTACCTAACCTCTGACTCCCACACACTTACAGTAGATTCCACCCACTGACAAAACCATCAGGTGTGTTTCTTGAAGGCAGCAGAATGTCAGATTCAATTGTTTTGATCCATTTTGCCACTCTGTGTCTCTTAACTGGTGCATTTAGACCGTTGACATTGACATTATTGTCATGGGATTTTTGTGCCATCTTTCTGTATAGGTTGGTTGTTCTTTTAGGTTTTGTCTCAACTTAGAGAAGATCTTTCAGTCCTTTTAAGGTTGTTTTGATTTTACAAAGTTCCTAAGCTGTTGTTTATCCAAGAAGTTGTATATCTGTCCTTCAAATCTGAGTGAGAGTTTAGCTGGATAAAGAATTCTTGCTGAGGCATTCATTTCATTGAGTTTTTTGACTATATCCCACCACTGCCTTCGGGCTTGGAGGGTCTCTTCTGAGAAGTCTGCTGAAAGTCGAATGGATGCTCCTTTTGTACAATTTCCTTCTTTGATCTTGCTGCCTGAAGAATTATGTCTCTGTCTATGGCATCCATTACTTTGACTAGGATGTGTCTTGGGGTCTTTCTATTGGGGTCTCTTCTTGCTGGTACATGTCAGGCTTCTTGGATCTGGATGCCTTCGCCCTTTAACTCGGGGAACTTTTCAGCCAGGATGTTTTAAACTGTTTTAATTTCCTTGGGGTTACTTCCCTGTGCCTCTGGGACTCCGATGATTCTTATGTTGTTTCACCTGGCTTCATCCCACTGTTCTCCGTTCCGTTGCTGATCCATTTTCCGGTCTTTTTTTCATCTTATGTAGTTCTCTGAGTGCTTTCTTCAGCTCATCTTCAGTCTCACAGATTCTCTCTTCCGCTGCTGTCATCCTACTGTTGAGAGCCCCTATTGTGATTTTCATTTCATCTACTGAGTTTTTAAGCGATGATATTTCTATTTGCATGGTTCTTATTTCTGGTCTCATTTCCTCTCATAATTTATTGACTGCCCTTTCAACTGCTACATTTATGTTCTCCTGTATTTTATTGGACATCTGCTCCATTTTTTTGTTGAGCTCGTTAAACGTCCTACCAATTTCTTCTCTAATTTCATTGTCAGAGAGATTATGCACATCTGCATTCTTTTTTGAGTGTTCAGGGTTGATTCCTTCATCTGTTCTTTGAACCTCGGGATCTACGTTGTTTCCCCCATGGTGTTGCGGTGTTCAGGGATGGAGTCCTCTAGCATACTGTTTCTTTTTCTTGAGGAATTTACCTTCTCTTGGTGTTGAATTATCTAGTTTTTTTACTAATAAGCGACTGCGTGAGTGGCTGCCCTCCCGGCCAGCCACACACCCCCAGGGAGAATACCCAAGGCCAGTGTGAGAGTTCAAAATGTCCGTTTACTTCCGCTTCCACTCGGACTTTTTGGGGTTGTAGTTCCACCTTTTGCCAAGGCCTGGGGCTCTACCATGACCCCAGGTGCCCGCCCGGCCAGCCGCACCCCCCAGGGAGAATTCCTGATGCCGAGACAGGTCGGTGTGAGCGCCAGTTAAGTATTTCTCCAAGCCTTCACAAGAGTCTCATCTACTTCACAGTAGGTTTGTATTCTAGTTGCCTTTGAGTTATCAGGGAGTCATGCTTGCTGGCTTGGAGGCAAACAGCATTTCTCTCTGTTCTAATTACTTAGAGATCCAACGTGATGAGGCAAATATGCTGGTAAGATCTAACTAGTCCCACGATGATTGTGGTAGCATGAGAGAATATTTATACCAGCCAGTACAGAATACATGGTCAAATAAACTGCCACATTTAAACTATACCCCTATCTACGAAGTGACCTGCAAGAGGCAATCCAGTGCAGATGCAGAGGCTTTGGAGTCCTACAACAGGTATCCTATAGGGACCGCATTGACTCTGTACAAGGCAGTAGGGAGTATTACCATCTTGACAATGTTAATTCTCCCCATCCATGAGCAGGGAATGTGTTTCCATTTCCTCATGTCCTCTTTTATTTCTTGAAGCAGTGTCTTGTAGTTCTCTTTGTATAGGTCCTTTACACACTTGGTTAATCTGATTCCTAGGTATTTGATTTTCTGTGGCACAATTGTGATTGGAATCGATTTCTTAATATCCCTTTCTTCTCTTTCGTTATTTGTATATAGGAAAGCTAAAGACTTTTGGTTGTTGATTTTGTACCCTGCCACTCTACTATAAATATCTATTGTTTCTCAGAGTTTTGGGGTTGAGAGTTTAGGGTTCTCTAGGTATAATTCCATGTCCTCTGCAAATAATGATAGCTTGATTTCTTCCTTGTCTATCTGGATGATGCCCTTAATGTCCTTTTCTTCTCTGATTGCTATGGCGAGTACTTCCAGTAATATATTGAATAAAAGAGGTGAGAGAGGGCAACCTTGTCGTGTTCCTGATCTTAAGGGGAAGGCTTTCAATTTTTCCCTATTGAGAATGATACTCGCTGTGGGCTTTTGGTAGATGGCTTTGACTATCTTGAGGAAGCTTCCTACAATTCCCATTTTCTGGAGTGTTTTAATCATGAATGGGTGCTGGATCTTGTCAAATGCTTTTTCTGCATCCATTGATAGGATCATATGGTTTTTATTTTTTTCTTATTGATATGATGTATTATGTTGATTGATTTGCAAATGTTGAACCATCCTTGCATTCCGGGATGAATCCTATTTGGTCATGATGTATGATCTTTTTGATGAGTCTTTGGATTCTGTTTGCTAGTATTTTGTTGAAGATCTGAGCATCTGTGTTCATCAAGGATATTGGTCTGTAATTTTCCTTCTTTGTGTTGTCTCTCCCTGCTTTGGGTAAATGGGTGATATGTGCCTTGTAGAAGGTATTTGAGTGTGTTTCTGTTTCTTCTATTTCCTGGAAGAGCTTGAACAGAACTGGCAGTAGGTCCTCCTTAAAGGTTTGGTAGAATTCGCTAGAGAACCCATCTGGACCTGGGCTTTTGTATTTGGGCAGACTTTTAATTACTGTTTCAATTTCCTCGATGGTGTAAGGCTTTATTCAGGTATTGGAGGTCTTCCTGTTTCAATCGTGGGAGGTTATAGGACTTCAGGAATTTATCCATTTCTTTCTGGTTCTCATGTTTTGTGGCATTCAGGTTCATTGATCTCCACCCTAAGTTTTATTATTTCCTTCTTTCTGCCTGGGTTGGGCTTCTTTTGTTGGTCTTTTTCTAATATTTTCAGCTGTGAGGTCAGGTTATTTACGTGGGCCCTTTCTTTTTTCCTTATGAATACTTGCAGAGCTATGAACTTTCCTCTTAACACAGCTTTTGCTGTGTCCCACAAGTTCTAATAGTTGGTATCTTCATTGTCATTTGTTTTCAGAAATCTTTGGATTTCCTGTTTGATTTCTTCTATGACCCATTTGTTGTTCAGCAGTGAGTTGTTCAGTTTCTAGGTGTTTGGTTTGATTCCCTGCTTCTGTGTATGGTTAACTACTATTTTTAGTGCCTCATGATCTGAAAAGATAGTTGACACAATTTCTATCTTTTTATTTTTTTTTGAGGTATGCTTTGTGGCTCAGTATATGGTCTATCTTGGAGTATGTTCCATGTGCACTCCAAAAATTTGTATTCAGCTTTTTTTGGGATGAAAAGCCCTGTATATATTAACCAGCTCTCTTTCTTCCATTTCTTCATTCAGGTCCAGTATTTCCGTGGTGAGTTTCATTCTCGTCGATCGATCTATAGTTGACAAAGCAGTGTTGAAGTCTCCAACTATTATTGTGCCACTGTTATTGTCTTCTTTGAGGTCTCTATTAATAGTCATTTTAAGTATTTTGCTGGCCCCTTGTTTGGCGCATATATGTTTAGTAGCGTGATTTCTTCCTGGTATACATACCCCTTAATTATTAAGAAATGGCCTTCATTGTCCCTTTTAACCGTTTTTAGCCTCAAATCTATATTGTCAGATACTAGTATGGCCACACCAGCCTTTTTGGAGGAGTTGTTGGCGTGGTGAATAGTCTCCAGCCTTTGACTTTGAATCTGTGTTTTCTCTGATTATTCAGATGTATTTCTTGTAGGCAGCAGAATGTTGGATTCAGTTTTTTAATATATTTTGCCACTCTGTGTCTCTTAATTGATGCATTTAGACTGCTGATATTAAGAGAGGTTATTGTCATTGGATTTTGTGCCATTTTTTTGTTTAAACTTGTGGTTTTGGGTTGCCTTATTTTACAAAAGACCCTTCAATCCTTCTTTTAAAGTCGGTTTTGAGTCTATGAATTTCCTGAGTTGATGTTTATCCAGGAAGTTGTGTATCTTTCCTTCGCATCTAAAAGTGAGTCTAGCTGGGTAAAGAATTCTTGGTGAAGCCTGAAGTTCATTGAGTCTTTTCACAATATCCCACCATTGTTTTCGGGCTTGGAGTGTTTCATCTGAGAAGTCTGCTGTAAATCTCAGGGATGCTCCTTCATATGTGATTTCCTTCTTTGATCTTGTTGATTTCAGTATTCTATCTCTGTCTATCATTTTTGTCATTTTAGTAAGGATGTGTCTTGGAGTATTCTTATTGGGGTTTCTTTTAGCTGGTATCCTATGGGCCTCCTGTATCTGGGAGCATGATTTCTTCAGTTCGGGGAACTTCTCAGCGATGATGGCTTTGACAGTTTCCTCTTCATCAGGGTTTTCTTCTTTCCCTTCTGGGACCCCAATGATGCATATGTTGTTCCTTTGGCTTCATCCCGATTTTCTCTTGGTAGCCTGTTCTTTGATTGTGAGTCTTTTTTTCCATCTTCTGTTTTTGTCTAGAGAATCTCTGAACCTCGTCTATTCAAGATCACTAATTCTTTTCAGTAGTTGTTACTCTGCTTTGGAGGCCTTCTACTGTGTTTTTCAGTTATTTTATCTCATTTTTAATATCTGTCATTTCTGCTTGTACTTTGGCCTGAAATTTACTCAATTCTGCTCTAATGTCCTCTTGTATTTTATTGACTTTGTATTCCATTGTTTCTTTGAGTTCCTTGTGCATCTTTAACTGTTCCTTCAGAAATTCCTTTTCAGAGAGGTTATATAGCTCATCGTTATTGCTTGACTCATCTGTATTAATGACTTCAATCATTGAGCTTGAATGTAAAGTGTTGCTTTACCATAATGACTA